>LS043908.1:1261-13290 GCA_900241095.1 Acartia tonsa | reverse complement strand
TTGTCACTCTTTTTCTTCCGTGTATATGATATCAATTATAAAAACCTAAAAACTTGATGAAGAGTTCAACAAAAATAGATTCCCCCTGCAAATAAGATTTTAAATGTCTTTACATTATCTTTATAAAAATATTCTTTAAATTAGCAAATCAAATTAGATAATAAAGAATGGGGGATGACGGGGTCATACTTTCATTATTATTAAAGCTTTTCTATAATTAGGGTCGGTTCAACCGCTTATCCGTAAGTCCATAACGGAGAGCTTTTATTGTTTCTTTAGACATGTTATAATTTCCCATGACAATACTTTCATCAACTTTTTAAATACTGATTCCTAGGACAAAGTTTAATTTTGTAAGTAAAGCATCTTTACTAATAAGCACTAAAAATAAAAAATATTTCCTTAAACCCTATCCTGTATTTAAGCAATTTTATATAATTTACGTTTGTTTATACTTATACATTTTTATTCTGCTTATTATGTAAGCTAAGTTCTTACAATCTACATGTGTTAAAGTTCGTTTGTCATATTGTCTGATTTAAGGGCATCATTTCTGTGGATTTTGCCACTCTTGTTTATATTAAGATACTATAATTATTATTTTACTGTTTGTGTATGAACACCTGACCTAAGGGGGTGGGGAAAATATATTTTTGTAATTTCTTTGTCCCATATTCCAACCTATCCTATCCTATCATTTCAGACCTATCCATATAGCATGGGCAGGGAAGTAAATACTAAAAAGATAAGGAATTGATTTTTAAACATTTACTTTGCCTAAAGATTTAAAGAACAAGGATGACAACAAACATAAAAGCGAAGCTCTAAAACAAACAGTAGAACATGAACATGCTTACACTTTTATAATTGTCGAAAAAGTTAATGTTTTAAATGGTCGTATGGAATTACTGATTATAGAGCTGATATACTTTCTAGATCGTACCTAACTGTTACAGGAATCATCATACAAAGTTTTTAATTAATAGGACAATTATATCATGGCTAAATTAACGATAAGAGCTATCGTTACATACGGGCGGACATAAAGACCAAATATAAAAAGTTTTACACATAATTACAACAGTCAAAAATATGTGGGTTAAAAATAAAAGTTAACTATCAAGAGTGGATGATTGAGTGCATAAAAATTAAATACCTTAAACTTTTCTATTACAGACGTGCGGATATGCTTTAGAAAAGCTATGCAATATTAAATATATTAAAACATATTTTATATTTAGTTCTAAATTCACTACCTTTGAAATAATCTAGAATATCTGTACATGTTTGTGATCCTATCTCTTTTTCAGTGACTACTCCAGTTTCATTAAATTCCATCAAATCTCCACATTGATTCATCTTTTAAACTTTTTTCTAAATGTGCAAAAAATCTTTTGCATACTTATACAGGCAAGTAGCTTTCAGATATTGTGTGGGTTGACATTTTAGTTACAAAAAAACAGCTAATTAGCAGTATCCAATTACAAACGGCCAAGCTGATAAAGATTTTTAAAAGGCCAATTATGATGTTCCCAGCAAAAAAGTCTGCTATAGATCTTAAAGATCACTGTAAAGGAGAAGCCTATCGGACAAGCACTTGGCGAGATACTTTGATTCACATAGCCACCCTGTTACTTTTATATAGTGCAGGATGATAGAAGGACATTTCTTTTCAAGAGAAAAATTTTGCACATTATTGTCGCAACAAGAGAATAGTGCAAATTCCCTACTTTTGATTTCCCCCTCATGTCCCCTTAAAATTTGAAAAAGACCTTTTTATCTGTTCGCAGCCCTTTCATTAGGTAATCTTTTTACAAATAGTTTTACTATTTCCTTATTTAAACAAACATGGATTCATATTCGAAATAAAAAAGAACATGACAAATTGAAGAGAATCATAAAAATCTCATATAGGGTGCAATAATAAGGATAAAAACTTCCGAAGATATCGAGCAAATGCTATAACTCCATCTTTTATTCATCCATTTGGCCAAAAATTGGCATTCCCTCCCAGGAAATAATATATGGTATAATAATATAAAAGTAATAAGAAATTATGAAATGATATATTAACTTTCAGAGAATCTTCAAAAAAATCCCGAACATCATTATTTAGAGGAAGCTTTAAAAGTTGACGTTAAAACGTTTTGAGTATTTTACATAAACAAAAACATCAAAATAATTAAAACAGCTAGAGGCTTATGCTTACTAAAGTTTCAAAAGTTTTGTTTTATCTTTCTCGTTCTCTGATTTTTCTTTCAGAATACAAGTCTCAATTCTTTTCTTTCGGTAGCGTACTTTAGACACTTTTTATTTTTATAATCTCTTTTTCAAATCCAATGCAAAACATTTTCTAAAAACTTAGGTTTTCTGACTTAAAATAATACTTTTTAAAAATTGATTTAAAAGCTTTTAATTGGTCCAACGTTTTGTTTAGTTAAGCATTGGTAAATTCATATGATGCTTTATCAGGAGCATTTTTTTAAGTATTACTTACCTTGGATTTGTACATTCTTGTTAATCTTTTACAATATAAAATATAAAAGAGTCAAAGGTTGAAATTTATCCTTTTTAGATCTTTTATTTCTTTGTGTTTTAGCAGTAATGCTTTTCTACATTCTAGCTATGTTTCATTTAAACACTTAGTTTCGTTTTAAAACGTTAATTACGTTAATTTATTTAACAAGACAGCATTATTTGGATCTCACACCAGATTATCATGTACTCAAATAAAGTGAAACTTGTAGCTGGCTTAAAAAAACGATTACCATTCAACCCCTTTACACATCCCCTACCCTCCGACTGGATGAGTGAACTGACCAATGAATGATGTCCATGTAAGTAACCTAAATCGAGAACAATATTTCTCCTGTCATAAGATCCACATACATTCTATATCAATTATAACAATGTACAGCTTAATATTTTCTTTAAATATAAGTACTTATAGCCTCAATTAGAGTTGTATAGTTGAGCTTAAATGTTTAAATCCCAAATTACACTTTTTTTGTAGAAAAAATATTTTTCAAAAGTTTGAAAAATTTCATATTTATACATTCATGTTAACAGAGCTTATATGGGAATTTCTATAAATGTATTGTTATTTATAAGCTGATAATTAGCTATCACAAAGTTTTTTTCATGGTTATAGGGATAGTGCAATGGGGGAGATATTTTATCTCCCAACCCCTCAAAAAAAGAAGACAAAATTTTAGATTTGAAGGAAATCATTGTTATTTGATGTTTTGAAAGTGTTCATATGATTTCAAGATATACACAGACAATTTGAGTTTAGGGATAGATAACCTTATCTGCCATTATGATATCCCTGTATCCCTAAGTATATAGTATTACGCAAAAATCCTCTAATATCTGTTGGGTTCAATGTAATGAATGGGACTATCTCATGATGCTACTAATAACAGCGGTAAATTAGCAAATTTGTAAAGATTATTCACTCTTTTGAGGATTTTATAGAAAACATAAGGTTGACAACATCCAGAAATTTGAAGCTCAACAAATCAGAAAAACAAACATTAACACACATATTTCGTGCGTTTCTATCCCCAAAAAATACTTTGAAATTGTGGTTAAGGTGCTTTACTTATAATATTGTTCCTCGTAGTCATAGTTTCTTATTCTAGAGTTGCTATGCTTTCTGAATTTTACCTAATTGTTGTAGAAACCATCAATCCAAGTTTGAAATCAATTGGATAATTCTAACATGCCTAAATTAACAATCAGAGGTATCAGTGACGAACATATTGACGTACTCTTTACAAAAATTCTTTTAAAAGTAGAGCTTATGGCAGTTCTAACGCTATGCAAAGATTTTTCTACTATTAACACAAGCTGCGCAATTTGAATTTTAAAATGTATTCAATTTTTGTAAACCCTTCATTATTGTCATAAAGATATAATGTTGTTTTTTAAAATTGTTAATTTTAGTGACATTATAATTTTCTCAGGATGCCATGTATATCAAATACATTGTAATTTTTATTCTAGCGTTTTTAAACGGACATTTGCGGGGAATATTATTAGCGTCAATGTACGCGGTGCTATAAGCCTTGGCCCCGTGCGTCACAATGCGTCACAAAGGGAAACAAAAATTATTTCTTTGTTTTGCTTTTTTCCTTTGATATTAAACATTCAACACACAAGTGGGATTTTAGTTTCCATGTTTGTTTGTGTGTGTGTGTGTGTGTGTGTTTGAGTAATTTTGGGATTTATATTTCATATTGTATATCTTTTTGTACTTTATATTATTATTTTTGTAAGGCTTATCAAAACCTAAATTATAAAAAAATAACATATATAGATATTAATAAACAAATACAAAACTTTTATGAATCCTATTAAGTTATAGATCCTATGATGGTTTAGGTTCCCGCTACACTAAACTATGAATACAGATCCCCTTTTTACTAGGGGCGCAACCGGTAGATGGTTCAATTAGAAATAATTTTAAGAAAAAAAAGATTGCATTTAAAAAGGATGATTACAAAAATTAAAGCTTTTTACATAAACACATAAAAAACTAGGGTGCAATTATTCTAAAAGCGAACATAGGGTTGCTTCGCCTTCAAAATAGTGCCTAAATGTCCTAAAAACCATCTTCCCAAAAATCCGATAAATGAGATAATTTTGTAATCTCAAATTAATGTTGTCAAATCAGTTTAAAAATCAAAATATTTAGAATTGACCAACGAATTTTCTGGTAATCATTGTAGAGTGTGTACGCTTTCTAAATTGTACCTAACTATGTCAGGAATCATGACAACTTTGAAATCGAAAGAAGACATCTATCATGCCTAAATTATCTACACGAGCTGTAAAAGACGTCCTGACGGACGGACTTAAAGACTTGAATTATGTCTTAATTTTATCTTTTTATCATTATTATGTTTTAACTATGTTTGTATATTATTTCGTATTGGAATAAATATTTAAATGTAAAGACCGACACTTATTGTAATTATAGAAAAAAAACTTTTAAAAAGTAAAGTAGTAAAAAAATGAGATAAAAATAAGTAATTTTTGTATTTAATACAAAAAAATAATGTATATTCCTAAATTGAAAAATATTTAATTAATTTGTTTCTAAAAAGCCTTTGTTTCTTTTTTAACACCTTTTAAATGCCCTAAAAACAATAAATCTATATTTGACCTAGTTTTCCATTTTTGTAACCTACAAACAAAACATAAAAAAAGTACAAACCTATAAAATTTATAATGATTGTAGCGTGGTTTAATTTTAGATTTACTGTTAACCTACTTTTTTTTGCAAATTGTTTTTTCTAAGAAGAAAAAAGGCTATTGCAATAAACTCTTTGAAGGATCATGATCATTTATTTCAAGAAAGACAAAATGTTTTTGTGGATGATAGAATTGGATAAATTAATACCTACATCTAAGAACTCCAATTCTGAAAACTCATTTTTAAAAATTTTTAGCTAAGGATCCATAAATCCTTATAATAAAGTAACAGGTTGTGTGTTTATGTGTGTGTACCAAAGGATCTCGCTAACCGCTGAACCGGTTGGGTTCTCCTTTACAGAGTAACTTCTCATAGGTCCCGGGAAGGTTTATAACTATTTTTGGGGAAAGTACAACCACCCTCCCAAGAGAAATCGCCCCTAGAAAAAATTTACTCCCCCCCCAAACAAAAAATTATTTTATTTAAAAAAAAAAAAATAAAAAATCTAATTAAAAAAATAGGTTTTGAGATTTAACTCTCCCCTCCTCAAGTGACCCTAGAGGCCTCTAGGGGCGTAGCCGCTAGTTTTCAATATAATGTAAATGGAGTTGAGGAGTTTTCTGAGCTCGACTAGGTAAACTGTCATAATGCATTACAGAAATGACAATAACCAACCCTAGAAGGTTGACAAGGATTAGCTGTAATATGTGTTATATAAAAATCGACTTTGATCTGTGTTTTAGGTTTTTTTAAACACTAAAGCTGTGCATAGATTAATTCAGTTGCTGCATGCACAGGGTTTTTCATTTGATTTATTGTAAGGGGGTGTTGACGGCTGACGCCCTTTTGCGCAAATTTATGGTGTCATTAAATGTTAATTAATGTTGATAAAGGATGCACATGTAATATTGTCATCATTCCTGATATTATTTGAGAGATGCTTTGTTCTTTCTTTGGAGTGTTCATATCCTTGCCGAACAATGGTTTCTTGATGGCAAATGGATTCCTGCAGGGTCGGGCAAATTCCTCCAGTGAACTTCTTTTAGAGTCATCACCATCATTAGCAACTAAAATGGATACATCATTACTTGGATGTTAAACTAGATTTTCACGTACTCTGATAAAGTAATGCTAACAGCTGGCTAAAATAACGATGCCCATTTCCAAACCCTTATTCTATTGGATGAACAAGGTTAACAACAAATGATGTTCATATTAGCAAGCAAAATTGACGACAAATTTCCCCTTGTCAAAATATCCACGTATATCCTATATCCATTAATAAATATTATGCTCGGGGCACACAGAAAGCTAAATTATTCTAGTAAAAAAGAGGCAAGAAATATGACAAATATTGCTAACCACAGGACCGTTTTGGCACTTGTCCCGATTAGATCGTTTGTCATACTACCTAAAGTTTTATAATATTTTTTCATATTAATTGGCTTAACAACTAAGAAGACTTTATTTGATTGGTCGGGTCATCGAGTTGAGAGTTTCAACCATTAATTGTAATCTACAGAAGGGGTAATTTTGTGTATCATTAGTGATGTATTATCAATTTATCGGCCATTTTCTTATCCCTTTAGATCCCTGATTAATAATACCTTGATCACTTTGTGACCGGGGTAAATCCGGATCATAAATAAATGCATTTGTTGTCTGGGCAGATACATTGGTGGACTCGAACCAGGTACCAGCACCGGCTGCCTTCTCTGGGTCTACCTGGATTATTTTTTAGATTATAATTAGTGGTTGAAACGTTTGGACACTCGACTTAATGAACTAACAAATGAAAATTCACTAAAATTCTTCAAAGTTAATTATAAAACTTTGGGGACTAGTGTAATAAACAGCCCAATGTCCCCTCCCCTCCCCATATTGGTGGACTGGAACCAGGTACCCGTTCCGGCTACTTTTGGTTGTTTATACAATACAGAGAGAGAGGGGACAATGGGCTGTTTATTATGTTCGTCCTAAAAAATTTAAAATCACGTTTTCTTATTCGTTGGCTTATCAACTTTGACAACTATTACTGAATTTTGATTAATTTATTAAGTTGAATGTTAAAACGTTTTTAGTATTAACCATTAATTTTAATGAACAGAAGGGGTAATTTTGTCTGTAATCATCAGGGATGTTCATAAATTTATCGGAAATTGTCTTATCCCTTTAGATCCATGTGTCCTTACCTTTGCAGACCCAAAGTATCTACTAACAGTTGTATTCTTTACCAATAACTGATTATCTCCAAGAACCCTAAAACAAAAATAAAATTACTATGGTAAACTGGTTCAGAATTCTTTTAATTGAAAATATTTCTCAATTAAATGTACATTGTACATGTGTAATAGGAATCTTCTCTAAAAGTTACAGCTGTCTCATTATATATTTTCATAAGCAACTGAAAAAAAATCACATTTGTCCCATAGGGTTACGGACTTACTGACTGACCGACATGAAAGTAAATTATAGACTAGCTTCGCTACTAGAAAACTAAAATACCTGGTAAATCTGACATCATTCGGTCCAGTGACTCCATTATCCAACTCTCTGTACGACGTACGAACGTTTATTTCTTAGTAACATAGCTAATCAATAATAGTGTGTGAACTTCAGGGAATTTTAATCTTCTTTCCCAGGCTATTAAAATGAAAAATTATATGATTAAAACCAGTTGGCCCGGGCTGTCAACTAGTATTATCTTTATGATTTTTATTTTAATATTCGAGTAAATTTTCTGTAATACAATGCTATACATGATTTTCTGTATGGCTTAGAATCAGTTCTAATCCAGGGGATATCAATCGGTTTCAAAGATATTCTGAAAAATAAATTGAAGAAACGTCGTGCCTGAGTAAATTACTGTGGGGAGAATCCACCAATTTGATCCTCTTGGCTTGGGAAGGAGTATTGGTACGAGGAGTATTGGTACTGGGGCTTTCACTACTAGATGTAGAGGATTTGTTCACTTAGCGAAACAAGATTTTCATACCAAGATTCAAGCAGTTGGTGTTCAATTGTTCATCTCTAATTATGATAAACAAAAATACCTCTTTTGTAGATTTAATTATTTGTGGAAAAGATTATACACTGTAACGTACAACAAAATCAAGAGATAATAAAACTGTCCTATGTTTATAAGCTGATATATAAATAAACTAGCGGCTACGCCCCCTAGAAGCCTCTAGGGGCACTTAAGGTGGGAGAGGGGAAGTTTAAAAAAGAAAAAATCTTTTTAGGGGGGAGGCATTTTTTATTGGGAGGGTGTATTGTATATACCCTCCCCCAAAATAGTTAAAAAACCTTCCCTGGACCTTTAAGAAGCTTCACTGTAAAGGAGAACCTACGCTACAGACAAAAAAAGCTTACTACTTCATATAATAGGATGGTTATGGAATATACTTGGATTTATTGACAAGGAAAAAATTAGGTGGCTAGCATTGGCCTCATTTAGTGGTCAGTTTGTTAATCTATAATGAGGGAACTTGGGAGGGGGGGGGGAGGGTAAAGGGGTGAATCCTTATTCTCATTTTTAATTCTGTAGTACTAGTATGATTCTACAGAGTATATTTTTGATATCCCTTTCATTGCTTTTTTAAGTTTATTACTGGCTATCTGTAGCTAGGGTATTTGTATCCTAACCCAATTCTACAGTTGTTAGAGTATATTTTTGATAGTAAATATGCCATAAAAATAGTTCAATAGTAAATCTTTAGAAGCGCATCTACTGTATAAAAGCCTTCAGGGGAAAGAAATAAGGCCTCTACATCATCATCTTTTATCAGCTCTACATTTCTCTTTTTTAAGTTTATTACTGGCTGCCTGTAGCTAGGGTATCTGTATCCTAACCCAATTGTACAGATGTCAGAATATTTTTTGATAGCAAATATGCCATAAAAATAGTTTAATAGTAAATCTTTAGAAGCGCATCTACTGTATAAAAACCTTCAGGTGAAAGAAATTAGGCCTCTACATCATCATCATTTATCAGCTCTACATTTTTCTTTGTTAAGTTTATTACTGGCTATCTGTAGCTAGGTTATCTGTATCCTAACCCAATTCTACAGTTGTCGGAGTATATTTTTTATAGCAAAAAGGCCATAAAAATAGTTTAATATTGTATGTTTACAAGCGTATCTACTCTATAATTCAAAGTGTATGAAAACCTTCAGGTGAAAGAAGTAAGGCCTCTACGTCATCATCATTTATCAGCTCTACCTTTCTCTTCTCACTTGAAATCCTAAAAATAATTAGTATTGTTTTAATTACGACCTTATTCTCTTTTCACTTAAATAGAAGACTATGCATGAATGCAAGCATGTGTTCTTAAGTTCCTTTCAGTAATGACTTTATAGTATTTTTGAGTGAATATACTAGGTTTATGTTTAATACCTACAGTTATATCAACTAAAAAAAGTTTAACATAAATAAAAAGCATTTTTTGGACGAAAAGTCATCAAATATTTTGTTGAGTTCAAACTACAAATAAATCAACACGGCAAAACATCACCAAATGCGAAGGTACATTAATCAAACTATATATATAATTACAATCCCTTTTGACTCAACTTGATATTTTCAATTTTTTGGCACAAAAGAAACCATGTATATCAACCACAAATAAATAACTTATATTACTGCAGGAAGATGCTTGGAATCACCTGCTCTTGTTCCTGCCTAATCTACTTTTTTCATCCTTATTCACAAAAATAAACATATTGCATATTGAAAAATTCTAGTGTACCTGTGGGTTTTCTTGTTTGGTTCCATTGTTGGGAAGGATGTAGTTACTGTTATTTGCTTTGATTTACTGTTCAATACAGGATTAGGAGGGCTTTTAATACTTAAAATCTCAAAAACGGTTCTATTAAGAAGCTCTATTGTTAGCTAAACTTAACTAAATTAGAGAAAACATTACCTAATACTTTTACTCAGGGAGGGAAAGAACATTTTGCTGTTTGTTACACTAGTGCCCAAAGTTTAATAACATTTTCAATTATTAGATGACTCGTCAACTTTGGGGACTTTTATTGATTAACCAATAATTGTAATGGGTATTTTTTTGTATTAACATTGGGGATGTATATTAATTTATAGGCCATTGTCAATTGTCGTATTCCTTTAGATCACTGGATAATATTGCCAACTACTTCTACTGTCAAAAAAGAATTTTATCCCAGCATTCCAATCCCCATTCCTGGATGTTGTACTCATGGACATAGACATGATAGAATTATTCAGTCTGTGAGATTTAGCTGCACTGTAACCTAAATAATAATAAATATATTGGATGTAATACTCATATGGACATAGACATGATAGAATTATTCAGTCTGTGAGATTTAGCTGCACTGTAACCTAAATAATAATAAATATATTGGATGTAATACTCATATGGACATAGACATGATAGAATTATTCAGTCTGTGAGATTTAGCTGCACTGTAACCTAAATAATAATAAATATATTGGATGTAATACTCATATGGACATAGACATGATAGAATTATTCAGTCTGTGAGATTTAGCTGCACTGTAACCTAAATAATAATAAATATATTGGATGTAATACTCATATGGACATAGACATGATAGAATTATTCAGTCTATGAGATTTAGCTGCACTGTAACCTAAATAAATATATTGGATGTAATACTCATATAGATAGACATGATAGAATTATTCACCCTGTGAGATTTAGCTGCACTGTAACCTAAATAAATATATTGGATGTAATACTAATATGGACATAGATATGATATAATTATTCACCCTGTGAGATTTAGCTGCACTGTAACCCAAATAAATATATTTTCTCCTGCAGAATTGTGCAGAATATACACCCCTGCTTTACAAACATGTTCAAAAAAAAAAGTTTAATCAACTATAAGAAGCAAAGCGTCTGCAATTTTGTGATAAAAAGACAAAATTAATGTAGAGATGACGTAATTCCAATTATCTAGAATCATATGATACATAAAGGCAGGGTCGACGTCGTATGGTTGGTGATAGGCTGCTGATAAAACTAACCTTTAGTCCAAATAGATTGATGTTTTGCTACAGTCCCGTACTTAGCAGTTTTACCCAGGCTCAACCTATCAAATAAAATTAAAAGTTATATAAAAATATTTAAAAGTTGAGGCTCTGAGGGAATAGTATAAAAGAGAATAAAGATACAGAAAAATAGCCTAAAACCATCCTGGGACCTTTGTGAATATTCTCTAAGAAGGATAACTGAATCATTTCAGTAAGTATTGAGATCTTAAGTTTCAGACAGATATGTTCCTACTCTGTACAATGTATGACTGACCTGTTAGGTCAATATTTCCAAGAGGAGAACCATATCGGTTCAGAAGTTAGCGAGATCATTCTGTACAGACACACACAAACAGACACAGATCCTGTTACTTTATTATAAATATATGACTAACCTGTCAGGGTTGAAATGATTAACTTGTTTTAAAGTGTGAAGATTTATTTTTTCCCAGACAGATAGACAAACATACAGACAGACACACACAAACATACAGACCTCCTGTTACTTTGTATTATTGATGACTAACCTGTCAGGGTTGAAATGATTGACTTGTTTCAACGTGTGAAGGTCCATATTTCCCAAAGCCAGCTGCAACGCTGTGTCTGTTTCAAATATTGATATCATGCATATGTTTGGGAAAAAAGCTATAAATCTATAATACAAAGTAGAACGATGTCTGTCTGTCTGTTTGCTTGTATCGAAGGATCTCGCTAACCGCTGAACCGATCGGGTTCTCCTTTACAGGGTAGCTTCTCATAGGTCCCGGGAAGGTTTATGACTATTTTCTT
>LS043901.1:0-10249 GCA_900241095.1 Acartia tonsa | reverse complement strand
ATTATTCAAACTTTTTTTTTTTTGTAATACTCACACTTAAAAAGTCAATAATTTTTGGCTTTTTATCTTTCACACACAGAAAAGGAGATCGAATGAGGGGGGGGGCGTTCAACGCCCCCCCTCCCCCGACTGTTAAGGGTTAAAATAGTTACATCCTTTTAGGGACCTATTTACAATTTTCAGTGCACCACAAAGAGAATAATATCGGTCCAGCGGCTAGCGAGATCTTAAGAAGAGACATATAGACACACAAATATACAGACAGATAAACTTCCTATTACTTTCATAAATGGATAGGAATACCTGTGATTAAGCAACTTTACAACAACATAGGGGTCACATTGAAAACTCATCAATTCTATGAAAATTGAAATAAAATTAGATTTCACAAACAATTTAACTCTATACTCCTATCAAATTCTGCATCTTTCTTGCTTGCTGATTTAGTTTTTGTTAAATCACAACCCATATTCTTAATTTCTAACTATGAAACAAATATATAACCTATATAAAACACCCATGCATCCTTGAAATAAAAACAAACGCGATTAAGAGATCTTTGCGAGACAAGAAAAATCATTTACTATTTTTTTACAAAATATTTTTTGTTGCTGCGCTGTTGATTAAAAATTATTTTAGTTTTTTCCATGTACTTAAAATATTCTTAATTAATGTTTTTGTTCTGATTTTAAAATAAAGTACACTTAACATTGAATAAAACAACGAAAATTACATTCATGATTAACGCAGAACCAATAAGAACTCTAATACTTATACACCTATTTTTTTTTAATGTAAAATTTTCAAAAGTAATACAGAAATAATGTACATTATCTCAGGGTGTAATACAAAAAAATAAATCAAATATGGAATATTGACAGACAGATAGAGATTAGCTACGCTTCCAATAAATGGTTTCTTTTGTATTCTTTGGCCAACTTACAATTAGATTAAATTTCTTTTGATTCTTTATATCCGCCTAGAATTGAATTGATCAATTTAATCCTTTTATATAAAGTAGTAAGGTTTTTTTTCCTAAGCTTAAGTTTCCATAACTATAGAACTGATTCAGAGTCCCTAGATGCTAAAAACAACTAAAATGGTTGGAACATTTGGCATTGCCTCTGGTATCTAAGAGGTAAGGAAAAGAGGGGGGGGGGGAGGTAAATAGTCGAAAACCATTCCATAGCTTACATAATTTACATAATTTAGCAAAAACTTCTCTAACATTAAATAATTAATCGTGTCAATGGTTTGCAATGGAGAAGTCTTGCCATTTTACACACTTTATAAAAAAAATCTTTTAATAAATATTAATGAAAATGTGTTTTTTTCAGGGGCGAAGACTTTTAAAATGGTGGAGGTACCCTTCCCCAAATCATTCATTAACCTCCATCACAAAAGAGAACTATTTCTTAATCTTATAACAGACAAATAGACAGCAACCCTTTTATTTTTTTGTAAGGATGAATAAGAAATGAGTACATCCTTATTTTTAGTTTTATATTATGGTCCAAGTCCAACTTTCAATGGCTAGTGTCCAGCTATTGTTATTTCCACCTGTTATGAAACAGCTTACCTGGGTTATGAATGTGTCCAGCTTTTATTATTTTCAGTCTCAAATATCCAACATCCTTTAAATATATAATAAAGTATACATATCATTAAAACATTTTCGCAGATTTTTATAAAAAAAAACATGGATGACAACATCCATAAAATTGAAGCCCTGAAACCGTTGGACAAACGAACATTAAAACTTGTAGACTGTCAGAAATAAATATTAATGCATAAGTTTACGGACTTTCTGGTAACGATTATGGAGTTGATACGCCTCCTAAATCTTACAAAATTGTTATAGGAATAATCATTCAATGTCGATAGGATAATTATAACCTGTTTAAATTAACAAAAAGAGCTAACTGTCCCGGACGGACTGACCGACCGACCCTAATTATAGAAAAGCTTCGCTTTTAATTATTTAATTTAGACAGAATAAATATTTATGTTTTAATTCTACTTAATATATTAAGTTTGTTTCTGTTTACGCCATGTAATAATACAGTTTCATATTCAAGGAATTTTTAATGGTTTATCAGCCGCGCATCAGCCGCAACTTAGAGTCAAAAATAAACATGTTTGGATGCTTCGACAAATTTTTGGAAAAGGGGTTTGACATTTGGGCCAAGTTTTGACTTCCAGTTGATTTTTCAATTTGAAAAGGGCTGATTTCCATGTGGCTCACAGGCGGCTGATGCGCAGCTGTCGAGCCTTGGTATTTTCTAATTGGAAATTATTTAACATACCTCCAAGTTTTCAAATGTTTTTAACAACCCGAATCTCTCAATTAATTCTGTTTCATCTAAAAAGATAATAAAAATTCAAACAAAGATGTAACAATTGATGTTTGTCATCGAAACAGGAATGATTAGAAATAAAAAATAAAATTTTGCCCTATTCATGGAAACATTGAAAAGTGGTAAATAAGTCTCTTTAAAAAGATAGCCTAAAGCTTTATCAATATCTTAATACATACAAAACAGAGTAATTTAACTAACAACTTTACCAATCTAGATCTAATTTTTAGGGAATCTTGTGTTTAAATGATTTATTCATCTTATGGAACAAACTCATACATAATAAAAAATGCGGACAATTTTCATTAAAAGAAAAATATTATACATGTAAATAAAAAATATGATCATTTTAAAGAATAATAAAAATATTAGAATAACTACATATAATAGAGATATCAGATAATATTCGTTATAAAAGAGTATTTGTCACTAGACATTTGATCCGCTTAGGGTAAGGAGTAAGTTAGGGCACAATGGGCCATAATGTTGCCATAAAAATAGCAGTCTTCAGTATTTTTTTGGGTTAAATACTGGAAAATAATGCCTATGTTACTCCCCATAATAACATAGTACAATGCATTACAATAATTATGAATCTAATTTGAAGAGTAAAATATCTAATAAAATAATATTTAACCTAACACCCCACCCCAACTCAATTATCTTAAAAAAAACCAAAGATTTTTAAGGGGATGTATCTACTCTTTTATGGCTACCAATAGTAATTGAAAGCCATAGATTACCTATTTTTTGGGATGGTTTCACCAAAGGTTTATTTTGCCCGTCTACCACATCTTCCTAAAATCAACATCATTTTGATCTATTCATTTTGAATTAAGTATTCTATATTAATTATTTTTTTTTTAAAAAGCTACCTTTTTTTCATTTGGCACTCCTGATTATAAATAAAAAAAAATTAAAACATAGACATATTGAAAAGAGAAAAAAAATACCTATTGATTGGTAAACTTTTCAATATTCTTACAAAAGCTATACAAATCTTTGATATCATTTAATTGATATGTCAATTGATAATTCCCTCGGGTTTTTGTTATTCAGTTGAAGTTTGCCTGTGCGTTTATATGATAGTTATTTAGGTATTTTTAGTTATACCATAGTAACCATACTGAAATAGTTGTTTCTCGCAACGTATTATAAACTGCTTGCCGCGGATATAAAAACTGGTTTTAATCTTATGATTGTATATTTTTATATTCGTAGAAAATTGGATATAATACGATGCTAACATACTTTTTTAGTATGACTGAGAACCGGTTCTTTTCCACAAGATATTAATCGTTACGGCAAATTTTATTCTACGAAAGTAAAATTATAATTAATCAATATTTTACTTAGTGGCACAGCTACTCTATGTATATCAAATATATGTATATCATATATATGCATTGTTTTAGATTAAAATTGTCTATGTTAAAATTTCCTGAAGGGCTGACAATAAAGTGAATTCTCCCCACAGAATTTTTCATTCTACTATGTTCATTCTGAAATATGTCAAATATTTTTTTAATGCGAAATTTTTTCTACATTTAGGGTCTGTCCGTAAAGTTTGCTTCTTTCGTCAATTTAGACAAGTTATAATTGTCCTATCGATTTCAAATTTTGCATGGTGATTCCTGTAATAGTTAGGTACGATTTAGAAAGCGTATCAACTCTATAATCGTTACCAGAATATCCGTACCACATTTTAAACATGTTGATTGTCAACTTTTTACGGCTAATTTTATGTGATATAATTCTTCAATTGATCTAATTTTTGGAATACTGATTCCTAGGACAACAAAGTACAATGTTATCAGCGAAGCATTTCTAAATAAATCTCTATAATAATGTTAATGTTCGTTTGTCCTATTGTTACATAGCTTCGCTTTATGGATGTTATCATCCTTGTTTTATTAATAATCTAAATATTATACAAAATTTGTGCTATTTGAATAGTTTGCCAAAAACAAGGATGACAAATTAGTACAAGCAAAGCTGATTATTGACGTACAATTAATTAATCCCCGTATACTATAAAATTGTACTTTGTTGTCCTAGGAATCAGTATTCCAAAAATCAGATGATTTGGATAATTACATCACATGAAAAATTATTGTTAAAAAAGTAAAAAAAACATATTATAAATGGACGTACAGACATTCTGATAACGACAATAAAGTTGCTACGCTTTCTAAATCGTACAAACTGTTTAACCTATCCAAATTAACAAAAAGAGGTAACCGTTCCTGACGGACGTACGGACGAACCGACCCTAATTATAGAAAAGCTTCGCTTTTAAAAACATACAACGGAAATTAATTAACTTCAAGAGAAATAAAAACACGAGTTAGGAAGTCCATTAACCTAGATTTTGCAAAAAATAAAATGTACAAAATTATCTTAATCACTCAATTGTAATTTTTCTATTCAAAGATAATTATACCACAAATTTTTATTTACCAAAAAAAGTTATTTAAAGTTAGAAAAATGATTTTTTCCATATGCCAAAATATCTTTTAATAATGTCTTTGCATATTCTGTTGAACCAAACCTGGTTCTGAGATTAAACTATTTTCATTTAAAACAAATCAATCGTTAAAAAAAAAATGATATTTTTTAACGTTGGGCTTGAATTGGCTTTAGTGGCTATACAAAAGTGCCTCAACCTACTCCATGACGACTTAGGTCCAAACACTAAGAAACTATGTCTAATCAATCAATCAAACAAATATTTTTACTTTTTTGTTGGGAAAGGTTACCTGTAGTTCAAGCCAGAAAACATGGGATTTGTCCACCTCTATATCAGATAGATATACTGAGCAACTAAAAGTATAAGATAAGAATATCTTATTGAATAATGGTACTGCCTTCAGAGTTTTAAAGCCCATACCGCGGTTTTATTTATTTGCCTTATTAAGATGAGGGGTTGTTCAACCTCCACTTATGGCCAGAATGGAAATTTCTTGAAATTAGTTCAGAAGTTGCAGAGATCTGAGGCGTCAGTCGTATAGACAAAATTATTTTTACTTTGTGATACGGTTGTATATATTAGAGAAACTAATGAAAATCATGTTATTTAGGGGAAAAATTTCACATTCAAAGTATCGTACTATCATTCATCTTTGACATTTAGTTTTTATCTTTCTTTTTACCGCTCATTTGACGTTTTCATAATCCGATAAACAAATATTTATTTATATACATTGAAATTATCATTGTCTTTCTAAGAGAAATACAATATATGAATTTTAAGAATGATAAGACTTTTATTAAAAATATTAATTGTATTTATATACAAGGACAATTATGCCCTATAGTTGCGAAGCTTAAAGAAAGAAGAAAGAAAGAAAACCATATCCTCACTGACTGACAAATTAAAAAATGTAGGCTTAGATATAATTGAAGAAAATAACTTATTCAAATAATTGTATACCTATCTTTTATCTCATTCAATCTTAACACTGCAGATCTATATTACTTTAGGCCAGGATTCTGTTCATTAGTACATACCCCCAATTTTCCTATTATATATTTCATCCAGACTCATTTTACTGTAACAAAAGCAGCAATATTAACAACATTAATCTACCTTCCAATAAAATCATCTTCTCTGCCGAGATCCTTGTCATACACTTTTAGTTCTAGCTCATCAATACCAGAGAATGGATTCCAATCAAATACAAAACCTTGCCTCCACTGAATGTAAAAATATATATTGGGAATTTTATATACAGCTGCTTTGGCAGGCAAATTAAGTTTTAAGATAGCAAAGTTACTTAGTAAATAATTCAGTTCGAATGTATTTACATATCTTATTCGTTGGCTTAAAACTTTGGGTTCATTTTTAAATCTGGATTGCGTGGTTCATACCGTAGGCACCCCCAAAATTTTGGATTTTCAATTTTTACCCCCCAAAATAAAAAAAATTTTATTTTCAAAATTTTACCCCCCACAAATAAAAAAGCTTGGACGCCCCTGAATGGTGTATTTAGATTTTTCGTTTAAAATCTTATCCCTAAAGATATAATTAGTATCATAATATATTATTTAATATGATTTGCTTTACTGGCCTTTCAAACACTTACTAGAAGATATTCTTTTTCGTAGCTTGATTTTGCTCTAGTAATGGATAATTTGTTCTTGTTATAAGATAAAAGATATTAAAACTAAAAGTAAGACAAAAAATTATGTGGTAAAAATGACTGTTGAATAATTACAGAAAATAAAAAGTTGTGTTACCTTTGGATTCATTGTCTCCTTGATAATGTTTGTTTTCTGTTTGTCTTTTCCAAGAATAATCTACATACAAAATTTAGTTTTAAGACATTTAGCAATAATTTTAATACGTCTCTAATAAATGTATATACCTGTTAAATGGTAAATGTTTTTTTGTTAACTTTTGATGGGCCCCCACCCCACATTTATTTCTGTATGCTTATATAAGGGGTCAGTGGTGTAGCAACCCCAACCCCTTCTCTGCCTCAATTATAAGTATCTTTTATTGAACATTGGAAAATTTTCCAAAAAATTGTGGACAGACATCTTGTTACTATAGTGGTACATAGGAATATGAATGTAATATTTTACCTTGCAGTAAGGATCAGAGTTAAGTCCGTTGTCCATAGGAGGAAGACCAATAGCTTGAACAATCAGCACATGCACTTTTACTAAAATCAAATTCATTTTGGTATTTTTGACAAGTTTATCACCGAAGCAATCCTTATATTAAAGTAACAGGAGATATGTCGGTCTGTACTGAAGTGTCTTGTTAACCACTTTTACTATTCTTCTTTACAGTGTAGCTTCTCATAAGTTCTGGCAGAAATCTCCTACAGAGAAATTGCCCATAAAAAAATTACACTTCAACAAAAAATTTTACTTTTCTTCTAAAAACTTAATTGAATATTGCCATTGCATTGAAGAATTCTGATTTCTATAACTATAAATCCAGGTACTATAGTGTCAAATAATATTTAGAAATATTATCCTTTGTAGTAACAATAAAATGAAGAAAATCTAGAATGTGACTGATGAAACCTAAACAGTGGCCATCTCTCCTAAAAAGTCCAAAAGTTAAAATTAGTGTAATTCAAAGTTCAACAAATTCATTGAGGCTAATTCTTACACAATTGATTTGTGTATAAAATCCTTGGGGCCTTTTCAAGGGTTCTCATTAATGAAGTAAAACAATATTTTGTTATTTTAAAATATTGTATTGTTACATAACACTTATTGTGAGAAGGATATGAAATAACAAATACATATATATAAAATTTATTAAAAACAAAAGGAGTTATTAGCATTTTTTACTTATTGCCTCATAATTACGTTTTATGCCAAAAGATTTATCATAATTATAAAAAATATAATGTATTTCAAATTTATGAAGAAAAAAAAATAATCAATTTTTTAAATAGCAAAATCAATTAATCTTGTGGAAAAATAATATATTCTTTTTTTTGAAACAATCCCTTTATAAACAGGTGAAAACTTTAAAAAGTTATTTTAATCCTTCAAATAAATTATAAAAAAAATATTTATTTTGATTTATTATCATAAAAAATAAAAACATGTATTAAAATAATGAATCATAAAGATTTTTAATCAAAACACTCCTATTTTTTTCTATTTTCTTTATTTGAGGCACCACAGACTCTAATTTCTTTTTAATTTTTACTAAAATTCAACTACGAAACGTTTAAACATAATTAAAAAAATAATTTAATGATACCCTAAATATTTGTTGAAAACTAAGGTCCCTTAAATAAATAGACTGGTGGAATCAAATTATTTTTACGTTTTTTTTCTTTAAAAACAAAAGCAAAGTACAAATATGAATTAACCCTATGAATTAATCAGTTATTACACTATAGGCCCCATTCTGTCAGTTAGGGAGTTGAATCCATTTTTATAGAAGCAGAAATATAATCTATGATTATGGTTTTGACCCTCTAAAAACGTGATCTACCATTCCACTTTCCCCTCTCTTGGTGAAGATATCACCAATGCCGATACGATTTTTGAAATGTACCATTCCACTTTCAATAGAGGCGAAACTGGAATGGTACATTAATGCTTACATATCAGCGTATTCATAAACATTGATTTCCTTATTTAAATCGACAAAATAGTAATGACATATTCTAGTTATGATTTTTTTTTTACATAAAAAAAAATAATTATAAATAGTATTTCATACATTCCTACCATTAACATAATTTAAAAATAGTATGTATGATTTCAATTATGTCAATGTTAAAAGTGTAAACCACCATTCCAGTTTCGTCTCTCTTGAAAGTGGATTGGTACATTTCAAAAATTGTATCGGCATTGATAATTGTCGAGGTACATGGACAGACGTGACCATTACCGAGATCTGTTGCGACAAGTAACTAATTCCTCTACTCCCCAGGAGAACTAGGCTGTTTACAAATAGTATGTTTATTAAACAAAACTATGAAAAGAGAGGGTTCTGAAACAATATTAAAATTAATACATAATTTTCATTTGTTTCTTAAGTATCTTCATAAATAATAACGATAGATTTCGTGAGTTTTGTAGGATAGAGAATATTTTCAGTCTTTAAATAACTAAAATAAAAAATAAACGTGTAAAATAGAATAACAATAAATTGCATAAGAATAAAATAATCATTAATGCATATTAAAACATTCGCTTACAGGTTAGGTTTTAAAACAATTGGTCTTTTCTTTGAAATTTAAGAAAATAAAATTGCATTTTTTACTTGGCTTAAAACACATATTAACACTTTAACGCGCAGTTTTCTACGGATAAAAAGTTACCTATATGGTTCTCTCATCGAGCCGGGAGGTATTGGAGAATATATCAGCACGGCAAACCACACAATTCAAACAATACATGGTTTTTCATTCTCATAACATAACGAGCCTGCCTCAATCAAAACAAAGAGAGTTGGCGTTGTTTACATTAGGCGCGCATCTCTTGGGAATGCCCCGTTTCAGACCAACAAAAATGTCGTCTTCATAGGACATCATATAAGGAAAAAGGGAAAGCTGGGAAGCAAATCCCATAGGCAGTCATACACCTCACATGGTAGCAAAGTACCAAGACAATGATATTATCACCAAGAGATGCAAAATTGGAATGGTAGATTACAAAAATAATATTGGCGTTGATGATATCATCACCAAGAAAGGGGAAAGTGGAATGGTAGATTACTGTTTAAGAGGGTCAAAACCGTAATCAAAGATTATATTTCTACTTCTATCAAAATGGATTCAACTCCCTAACTGTATGTTGTATGAAAAAAACAACAACACTTGTAAAGTTTATAAATTTGTTCATAAATTTAAGCTGCATAGTTTTATTTGGACTCTTTACAGGTAAACATTTTATAACTAACATGAAATAATTAATTTTGAATTTCAAGCAATTTTCGAAAATTGTATTTAAGAAATGTTCTTAGCTTAAAATATCTGCTTTTAAAAAATTTTTAAAAATATTTATAACTTAGTATTTAAAAAAGTGGTGATTCCATTAGTATTTAGGAATAAATTAGAAAGTGTAGAAACTCTATTATCTTTACAAGAATGTCCGTTTGTCCATTTCAAGAAAAAATATTTTTAACACTTTAACAACAATTATAACAATATACAATTTTTTAAGTGAAGCCTCTCTAAATCAAGTTCTAAAAATGTAAGTATGTCCTAAAACAGTTTTCTATATTTAAACAGTTTTCAACAAATTTACTTAAAATTTTGTTTATAACTTGCATATTTATATTTTGATACTCTACAATTATCTTACCCTTCAAACTGTTTTTAACCTATTTTTAAAATGTATATCAAAAATATACTATGACACCAGTAGAATCAGACTGCAGAGCCCAAATTTGAATTAAGTCCCCAATA
>LS043900.1:28334-38663 GCA_900241095.1 Acartia tonsa | reverse complement strand
CCCCCCCCCCCCCCCCCCCCCCCCCCCCCCCCCCCCCTCTTCTTTTCCCCCTCACTCTCCCCCTCACTCCTCCTCTCTCTCTCCCTCTCCCTCTCTCTCTCTCTCTCTCTCTCTCTCTCTCTCTCTCTCTCTCTCTCTCTCTCTCTCTCTCTCTCTGTGATACTCACAGCTGGCTGAAACAGAGTTGAGGTCCTCGTCTAAATTGACGACAAATTTCCCCTGCCCATATATTCACGTATTCTATATCCATTAATCTGACTAACTTAAAATTTGTAGGATGCAAACTTTTTTTTGTAAATATAGTTCCACATGATTTAATTCTTTAACTAGCGGCTTCGCCCCTAGCCTTTAGGGTTGGGGGTGTCCCACCCTCAAAGAAAATAGCCTAATACCACCACAGATCCAGTAGGTATATTCCCTGAAGAGTAAAATCCGATCGGTTCAGTGGTTACTGAGATCTTAAGGGACAGACGGACAGACAGACGGATAGACATCATTCTACTTTGTAGATTATAGATATGAAATTGGATGCTTTAACATAAAAAAAGAAGAATTAACTGCTGTAATTGGTTAAAACCAATAATATTGTCCGATTGTCCCTATGTTGTGTTCCTATTGGCCAAATTAGGGATTGAGGATCTAGACTTTCTATATTTATCATTTTAGGGACTGTATAAACCCTGTAACTGCCTTTTTGAACAAAATATGTACACTTTCCAACCAATAATATCATCAGATCATTCATTCCTATGTTGTGTTCTTATTGGTCCAATTATGGGATGGAGGATCTGAAAATTGTATATCTATTATTTTCAGGGACTGTATAAATCCTCTAACCCTGAACGCCAACGTAACAATGGAAATGGAATGGGGAACTACAACTGCACACCAAACTATTACTATGGAAACTTCGGTGGCTTTAAGGTAAAGTTTGAGACAACAGCAGTGGCTTGCACAGGGTTTGGCCCAAAAGTTAAGAAACTCCCCTTTAATCAAAATCGAGGGTTGTGAATTCCAGACAACAAGAGGGATGTATTTTTATTGTCAGGGAATGGATACACCCCCTTAGGGGTTTTCACATAAACCTAAAAGTAAAGCAAACCTGTTTCTTCGGACATTGATAACTTGATATTTGGATCACCTAAGACATTATATGATCGCCGCGCTTGTTATAGTTGTGTCCCGGAAGTTGGTTTTAGCTCAACTTATGAATTTGTTTAAAGCGAAAAATATGCTAAAATATGCATATATCTAATGGAAACTTCAAAATTTTTCTGAAAATTAAATACAAGAACTTATTGAATTTGATCTACATAAACCTTGATAATATGACTAAATAGAACTCTTTTCTAAATTACAGAAGAAGTATATAATATATTAAGAAATTTTTTTAAGTTACTTTTTTTATATAGGATTGAATCAGAAGGAATAACATTTAAACTTGATCAGATAGGATTAGAAGGTAAACAAATAACACATTCTTCTTTATATAATTAAAAAGCTGCTGCGTCCCTATACATCTAGGAACTCGGTATTCGAAGTGATATGAAAGCAGGAAAATAGGAAGCAGCTTATAGTGCCTAATAACAAATAACGCCATAAAATACAAATGACCAATGATAGTCTAGTATACATTTTACCATTGGTCAATTAAAATGTACACTTAACTATCTTTGGTCATTTGTATTGTATGACGTCCTTTTTTATTAGACACTTTAAGCTGCTTCGAAAATGGCCTAAACCATCCCAAGACTTAAAAAAAAATAAGTAGCCTAAAACCATCTTTGGATCTATGTGAATCTGTCTTAGAATGGAAAACTCAATAGGTTCAGTAGTTATCGAAATCTTAAGCTACAGACAAAAAACTTACTACTTTTTATAATAGGATTTTAAAACTTAACAGTATGGTAAAAAAAGTTTAAATTTTTCTTAAATAAAACAGAAAGTAGTAAAACTATTCTTTTAGGAATGTGTTTGGGCGAAAAAAGAAATTTGGTTATACCAGAGTATAAAATCAGGTACGATTTTATACAGTAACAGAATCTAAGCTTAATAGAACGCACTTTTTCAATAGTAAAGTAGAAGCTTAGTTCACAACCAAAAGTAAGGTGAATTAGTAAGGGATTGGACATTGGACTGTAAATTACACTATTAATGGACCCCAAAATTTTATAAACACATTCTCTAATTCGGAGGCTTAACC
Source organism: Acartia tonsa (assembly GCA_900241095.1). Classification (NCBI taxonomy): domain Eukaryota; kingdom Metazoa; phylum Arthropoda; class Copepoda; order Calanoida; family Acartiidae; genus Acartia; species Acartia tonsa. Next base: position 36,460 of record LS043900.1, on the reverse strand, counting down.
CCTTCTTTTAGGACTCCTATTATATCTTTATTGCGTGGTAACTTTACAAAGTGTCTAAAAAAATCAGCAATGTGACGTTATAAAAATGTGGGATTATCCATCTCTTTTATAGGGGTTTTCTTTCCCACTTCTTCTCTTATCTCCCTCATTTTTATGACGTCACATGGCTGATTTTTGAGACACTTTGTCCAGTTACCTCTAGATTTCTATGTAGCAATTCTGAGTAGAGGACATTTTAGTTAAATCAATTTTAAACAAGTTTATTGTATAATTATATGCACCTAAATTCCATAATGTGAACTCCTTGTTGAATCTTAGAAGATATACTCATTAACTTATCCTATTTCAATTCCCCTTTATGTTGATATTAATATAAGAATAGAATAAACTGTTTTTGTATCAAATATATAATAATTCTTCCTCTTTTCAGATGGGAGCATTCAGTAGGCACAGTGGATTTGAAATGAATATTTCAAATATTTTGAGTATGTTTTTTTAAGGAAATCGACTTTTTTTAGTTTTACCTGTTCAGACATTGTTAGGATATTGTTTCTTTTTAATTTAGATAATAAGCAAATAATTAAAAAAACAGCCGTGAAAAATTTTAAAATTTAACTCTATTCAAATCTTTAGTTAGTGCAAGAAATTCTAAATGTATTTTTTTAATTGCATTATTAATATACAATTACAAAAGAATTTTTTTGGTATAAAAAGTAAATTAACTAAAAATTGGCCTATGTATGAAGTCTAATAATTGTTTTCTTTTTAAATTGCATTTCTTCCTATATTTTAATTCGACTGTGATACTGTGTAGGAGTAATGAAGATAGCTGGTCAGTTTGTCCATCACCTCATGGGTAAATATCCAGGTAAATTCTTGATTTTAAACCATGGTAAGCTGAGTAATGAAGATAGCTGGTCAGTTTGTCCATCACCACATGGGTAAATATCCAGGTAAATTCTTAATTTTAAACCATGGCAAGCTGAGTAATAGCTGGTCAGTTTGTACATCGTCTCATGGGTAAATATTCAGGTAAATTCCTAATTTTAAACCAGCAAGTTGTTTTCTATAAAGCTTCGTAACCCTTTCTCTGTGATTTAGAAGAACCCAGAGTTTTTCAGGGATAAGTCTATTGACATTAAATTGAGATACATCAAAATGGTGGAAAAATTAGACACTAAAAGTTTGAAATCATCCAATCAAAATTCAGTAAAAGTACCTACAGTTTTTTAGCCGTGGTGGTTATAAATCTTTGAGTATCAGTATAATTTACTTAGTGAGAAGATCCAATGTCCTTGTCAAACAAGATTGTTTCTTTCTTTATTTTACTTTCCATTTGTTGTGCCTAGCTTTTATATAAGAAAACTTTAAGCTTCTATATTGTGTATTTTGATCTCAAATGAAATATTACTTAATCTCGAGAAGAAAAAAAATTCTTGAACAATTATAACCTAATGAATAGAATTAAGTGGAATGGTTGTTGTAATGAAAAGGGGTGAATAATTATTTGCATTTAAATTTCTCTTGTGTTTAGGATGTTGTACAGAAAAGGATCGTCTGGCAGTAATGCTGGCAGGTAAAGTTTTTTGCTTGTTTTATTTTCATAATAATATATTGTAAGATATAAAACAAGGCTCTTTTTTCAAAAATTTAGAAGGCATTTTATGAGATAAACGTTTTTTGAGATAGGCGTTTTTATAGCTCTTTTCTAGAGACCTGTAGTTATGTCCGCACAAATCCTTGTCAAAACAATTGAAGCATTGCGTCTACATTCAATTTAAAATTGGCATGTAATAAGACATGGCATGGGCTGACATGTTATCGACATAACGCTATTCTAATGTTATTATGGTTATATGCTGATATAATAACAGAAAACTTTTTTTTAGATATTATAGGGAACATAACTTTTTTAATACAGTATCTACACAGTCTATAGTATATAACATGACACACTCACTAAGTTAATACAATAATAACATTTACTTTGAATTATGTTTGAATTATTCAGAATTATTGTTTTATGATTTGTTGTTTCTTTGCTACCAATTGACAAAATTTTCCTTGTTGATAATAAAAGTCCTTTCATCTATAAATAATAAATCTAATAATTTAGGTTTGTGCCATGACTTAGGACATGGACCATTCAGGAAAACATACAACAAAGCTTAATCATAGAAAATGTTTTTTTTTAAAGATGTTGATTACCTAATCATTATAGAAATTTCATTCAAGTCCTTTTTTAGAAAATTTTAAAAGTAGCAACTCTGTGACTATTACCAAAAATCTAGGTCATCATTTTAAACATGGTGATTATTAGTTTTTTTTCTGACTGGCTAATCTTCGCTTTTATAGATGTTGATATCTTGGTTTAAATGAGCAAATATTGTATGTTTACAATTTTAACAGTCATCTATGGGAGTTCTTTGTGCACAAAGCCAGGCCAGGTAATTTTGTAGTAGCATAGCTACTAGTAATATATGTCGGTCCGTACTTTGTCAGTAATGCTTAATGCAGAGCTGGGCAGACTTATGCTCCCATCGTCTTACAAAGACTTAAAAAATAGTACCTACCTGCTTTATTCTTAGCCCCAAACAGGCGCAACTCATTACCATGCACAGTTAGGATCTCAAGACAAAGATTGTGCAATCAAAGTATCAGTTGTTTGCTATGTCCTGTACCATAGGTATGAGGTGAAGGACCAAGAGTCTAGCCTCCCTTCCCTTTGATATCTACTAAATCACTCTTTTTATTGACATGACGAATAATTAATTTTCGAAAGATAGTTGCAAGATTTTTAATCTTATTTTACTAAATATGATTGTCCTTGTTTACTTCTTTACAGCTATGAAAGGTTTTAGATTGTTTAATAATATTTATCATAGGATGTGGTTGGACCCATGAACAGGCTTCCCTGAAAATGTTTGACTATCTCATTGAGGTAAACACACTTAGTTTAGTTTTAGAAAAACTATTCTGCAAATGCAGAAGTTAGTTGGTTTATTATCTTTCTTTATAACTATTTGGTTGGTCTGCCAAATTTAAAATTCCAATTTATCCTATTATATAAAGTAGTAAGGTTTTTGTCTGAAGCTTGGCATCTCAATAACCACTGTACCGATTTGGTTTTCTATATTAGGTAAGCTTTACATAGGTCATGTGATGGTTTTAGGCTATTTTATTTTCAGATTTAGATCTATTTTTAAAGCTCTCTCCTTTAGAATACAGAGCCATTAGAGGCTATGGGCGTAACCTCTAGTGATTTTAAACAGTAATTCTACTCTAAGAATATGATCTGTCTGTACTGCCAACAGAGAATGGCTGTTTGTTTTTTATATTGGCTGGCTTCAAACATAAGGAGAGGATTGCAGTATATTAAATTTTTTATCTAGTTTTTAATAATTATGTATTATCCAAATTAACTGTTTAAAAACCGGATGAGTTCTAAATGATTAATTACTTCAATATTTTTTAGAAAAACAAATTGATGCCCCTGTTTGAAGAAGAAGGTTTTGATGCAAATGATATTCTTTTCATAAAGGTTATTTTATTAAACATATTAACATATTTATGATTTTAGAGTGAAATATATTAAATTGTTGTACATCACAGTTAAGGTGTTTCTTTTTTTTGTTTTTTTTTGTTGGTTTCCCTGATGGCAGCCCAAGGTTTTGCATATACAGGATGAGATTAATTGGTTTGGTGCACATACAGGCGGCTGGAATATCTAACACCTTGAGCAAGATGCAAAGTAGAAAAATAATCAAATAAAAAAAAGGCATTCTGATTTGCCAATGGTAAAAGTATGATCTAGATTTAGCTGACACATATTTCACATCCATATGTTATTAACATATGGATAAGATAGAATGGTATACAATAATTTCTAGTTTTTTTGATGATTTTTGTTAAAAATAATAATAATCTATTGAAATTGTACAATTTTAAATATATATATAATATACTTTGTATTACTACTAATAAGCTTGAGATAGATAGGATGAATCACTGCATGATAGTTAAAAAAATAGTTTTCATGTCTTTACATAAAAAAAGTACCAAATCGCACCAAGAAGAGTTTTAATGCGTTTTTTTTTCAATATATATGTATATTATTATATCATGTGTTTTACGTAGATAATCAAAACATAAATTGCATTTTTACTAATTAAATGTTTGCAACAAATTTTGCAATATAGGTTGGAAAGAGTTCACTTTTCATCGGTGGTTCACCATTTTTAAAAATAAAAATATATACCATCTCGTAATCGATGCATTTCAATACGAATAATAAAAAAAACGGATTGTGAACTGCAGTAGATGCAAAAAAACTTTTGAACACATTTTAGCTTGATTATGTTTCTTCTTCTATTTGGCTTAGGGTTTGGGGTTCTCGTGTTCCTCCTTTGCTTTCAGGAATAATTCACTCAGAGTACTTTTTATATATCCACACAGAGATTTCCACTCATTATACTCATTTAAAACCTCTGGATCGACCAGGATACTTTCTTTTGTTTGACCCTTCTGAAGTCCTCTTCTCATTGCTGTCTTTACCCTGGCTCTATACCTATCATTCGCCAATTTCTTTGCCTTTCTAAAATAATCTAGGGCACTTTTGCTTGGATCTCCCTCCGTAGCCAGAAAACATCTGTAGGTGTTGCTCTTTACAAAAGCCTTCATGCCTAATTGTAAAAAGAAATCCCCGTTGAAATATCAGATAGACAGCCATTGTTTGTCTTGTCATATTTAAAATGTAGCTGGGTGTTTTGCCTGCAATGGCCTACTCTTGTGACTTCCTATCATCTTGGTTGGTGATTTTTGGAATATCTGTAGCAGTCACCATGTCATTAGTCTTTTCAACCAGTTCGGTGACCATTTTGTGGCGCTCTTCTTCGGATTTGTTCAGTTTGCCAGATAATTCTCTAACTTCGTTTCTAAATGCTTCGATGGTTGGATTTAGGGCTTTCATGATTTGTTCTGCAATTGATGAACTCAATTGCCTTATATTTTTTTGGGATTCTTTACAAGCTTCTTCATTTTCATCCTCGCACAAGCCTTCCTCTGTCTCCTCCGCTGCAACACCATCTTGATCTTGATAGGGTTTTCTGTCTCGTAAGGCACTACCTGTAATCAATTCTGCATTTTTTCTTGTGTCTTGCAATATTGGCTTTTGAAATCTGTCCTCCACAATATTCGCAAGGTCTCCTTTCTGTCCTCTGACCTCCTGCTGCTCCTTCCGGCTCTGGATTGCAGCTCTTTTTGTGTCGACTATAATTTTTCTTCCAAATCACTTTGTTGCATTTGTCGCATGTCCTTGTTGTCATGTTGTCTGACCTGATACCTGTACAGACCTTTATATGATTTTTCAGGTATCCTTGGAAGTCAAAACTTTCGCCACATTTCTCACAGGGAAACCGGTTTTTGTGTGTTGACTTTTCATGTACACGTTTTCTGTGGATAATTAGACCTGTCTTGTTTTCACATTTTAACCCACAGTCTTCATAACTACATATAAACTCTTCCTCCTCTTCTGCATCAATTCCAAGATGAAGGAAGATGGCGGACATAATTATTTTCGGATCTCTTCAAACTAGATTCACCCCCTCTCTTTCTGCATTCCCTTTGAACTGGATGGTTCTGGATTATCTATTCCAAAACTTGTTAGCGATAAGGTGTTTATACAAGTTCGCCAATGTTTTTTTTATAAAATTGTTAAAATTGTTTTAGCAGTCTTTTCCAGTATAGGATAGTTTTTCTTTTCCTATCTGGGACTTTTTCATAACTCTCCAGCTCTTCCATCCATCCTAGGACCATGGCTTTCACTGTTCTGCCATTCTAAACACGTGACCTATTCTCTCCAGAACTCTCTTTTAAATTTTCCACCTGACTGATTTCACATTCAACTCGTTCCTGATGTCCTGCATGTTGTAATTTGGATTTTTAGATTTAAGTTATAGAAAATGTATGAATCATTAAAATTAAAGTAAAATTTAAAAATAAAACGTTTTCTATATCAAAATTAAACACTTTTTATGCAGAATTGCACCATGATTGGAAAATTAAATAGTTTTTTCATTTTTCTCTTTTAGAACAAATGTTTGAATATTGTAGAAATAAAAGAATTTTAGTTTAGTTGATTGTAAAACCTGGAATAATAGAAATATAAATTTAAATTGTCAAATTGATTGTTATTTAATTACCCGAAACGTCACACCACCCTCTTGCATTTGGATAAGGGGGGGTTTTATCTTTTTACTTTAAAGCCATCTGTATTTTTTGTCCATTGTCTGTTGTAGCTTGTTTATTTCCGTCATGTGCCAGGTTCTTGCTTGACAGTCAAATAGCAAGGTTGACTCCACGCACGCTTCTGTTACTCTTGCCTGCATGGTTTTAGACATTTTTGACCCCTTCAGCCTATTCTTGACTTTAAACCATGTGGCTCCGGCTCTCTTAATTCTCTGTCTTGTGTCTTCTTCCTCACCTATGTAGCAGCCCAGCATACGTATCTTACTGCTGTCCTCTTTCCCAATATTTAGCTGCACTTCTTTGTCGTCATTGTGGCGTTCTTCGAATTTATTCATTATTTTCTTAGTCTCCTGTACACCTTGTTCTAGTTCCTTCTTTTTACCGGCTATGGTAGTATCGCCAGCAAATAGTCCTTTATCAATTTTGATCTTTTTTGCTTCAGAGTTACCACTCTTTTCCCACTTTACTGAGCTGGAAAAAGTGCTACCTGGAATCCAGCAGTAGCTGATGCCAACTTCCAGTCCTGTCTCGTCTGCCTTTCTTTTCTTTGCCTTGGCTCCCTGTCTCATAACCACCTGGTGGAATATGTTGAATAGCACTGGAGAAGATGGACATCCCTCTCGGAGGCCTCTCTGGGTACCCAGCTCTCACTTGTGCCCTCCCTGCTCTTAATCTTGTAGAAAGTAGTCTCGTGCAAATCCATAATTACTCGCAGTCCTTTACCTCTGGCTCCGTATTTCTGTAGAATCTTCCATAGCATTACTTTTTATAAGATATACATCATCTTCTCTGTTATAAATTTTATAGGTATAGTCCCTTTCGTGGCAATGCTCCTTAATTCTTCGTTTTTTTCACTGTAGCTTTTCTCCTATTTCTAGACCTTGCGGGGGGCTCTAACACTGTGGGGTAATCACCTTACCAAATATAACCTAACCTACCCTAAAATAACCTATCAAATGTCATTTTGAAAATACGAAAAATCGCCCCTTAAGCGTCGTTGCCACGAAAGGGACTATTCCCAATTTTCTTATACTTTTAAAATATTCTAATTTACTTTATTTGAAACGGAGCTTTAATATGCTACAAAGGGGGAGAAAGGTTGTGCTAAAATTCGTAAAAGTGTGAGTTTTAAGGCTTAAAAACAGTAGTAGAACGACAATATTCACTACATATGTGTATTCCTTATTGAATAAAACCATAGACAAAAAATTTTGTTTTTAAAGTTAACGATTTTATTATCGTTCTACTACTGTTTTTAAGCCTTAAAACTTATACCTTTACTGAATTTTAGAACAACCTACCTCCCCCTTTGTTTTTGTTGTAAACCTTTCATCCCTCATATTGATTTTTTGGCTCCTCTTCGTGAATAGTTATATTTTTTAGGAAATGATGTATGGTCCACTGCCAGAGAATGGAGGTGAATATGTTGCCAGAGGTCCGGAGAAATATTTTTTGTATGAGGTAATTTCAATTTTAACAATATAAAGCTGATATTTTTTATTGCTACTTTGCTCTAACTGCGAATTATTACAAAAAAGAGGGAAAAAAGCCTAACACTTTGAAGGCTGATTAAAAATATTTAAATTGCCAACGGATTGACCAAAACCAAAAATAGTAATCTGAAGAAATTTTTTTTTTGTAACACCTATCCCTTTTAAACTTCAAATTTATACAAGTTACTAAAACCTATATGAAAATTTAAGTATTGGACTTTAGTTTGACTCAGCAGCTATGATATATATTGGTTGTAGATGATTTATTTGTTTTTAGATTGTAGCCAACAAGACAACAAGCATAGATGTCGACAAGTGGGATTATTTCAAACGGTGAGCTTTAGATTATCAGTATTGTAATTAGGGTATGCCTGACAGATTGCCCAA
>LS043900.1:7787-18945 GCA_900241095.1 Acartia tonsa | reverse complement strand
ACGTTAAGTCAAATTTTTGAGGACTATATTAATGGTCTAAAGCTATTTTTAATGTTAAGGTTTAAGCTGTATTATGAGAGAGGAGAGACGAACTATGTATTCAGCTATGCAGTCAGATCTGATGAAAACAGGCTCAATTTTCGTAAGTATCTTTTTAGAGCTTGGCTTGTCTACGTAATTTAAGTGAATCTTGACTATGGCTAATAAATTCGGCTGATCCAGCAAAAAGTGCCCCCCTTTTTTTGAAACAATTTGATTAACAGGGGAAGAGGGAAGTTTTTTTTTTACTTTTTATGACACCGCGCGCGCAGGGTTTGAATTTCCTCAGTAGTTCCCTTAGTGTCAGTGATTAGAGTTTTCAAAGTGGTTACTTTGATGGAAAAGCATTAATCAATTAGTTGCGGAAAAAGCAGCAGATTTCCTAAAACAATGGTCATTTACATTTATATTAATCCATCCACAAGAAAAATTTTTTTTTGGTAAATTGTTTTGTATTTTCTTTATCCATTTTATTTATATTTCTTGTATCTGTATTTTATTTACTTTTTGCTTTTATTTTCACTGAAAAATTTCAACTAGCCATAAAGCTTATAAATATTTACAATCATTTTGTAACTAGACTCTCGGGGGAGATTAGAAAATAGCTTAAAAGGACGCCAAGACATTTTTAAAAAGTACTTCTGAAGGGTGCCAACAATTCCGGGAATCTTAAGCTAAAAGAAACTTTCTACTTTATGTAATTTAATATGTTAGCTTGTTGTTGCTGCGATACTTATGAACATCTTTGTACTTGTTTAGATTTGAATACAAAGAAGAAGGAGGGTTCCCTATGCCTTGGAGAACAATGTGTTGCCATGCCCATCAACAATGTAGATATCAGGAACATATTTTAGTCTAACCACAGTCAGGGAGTAAGGTAGGGGACAAGGGGCAATTAATTCAATTTATGAGTTTTTGATGAAAGGTCATGAAATCAAGATTTATCTAGAAAATTTGAAGAAAATTGTAAAGGGTATGTTAATTACAATTAAGAAAACTATAGAAATAAGAAAAAAGTTCTAAAAAGCATACATTTGAAAATTAGATTACCAGAACATCAGACTACAAAAATATCACATTAAAGTTTTTATATATGAAATGATATTTTCTGGAGAAAAAAATTTTTAAAAGCAGCCATTTCATCTGTTTGCTAGAAATTAAGTTTATAGATACTTGTCTGCTATGTTCAAAACTAACTTAGCAAGTTCACGGCAATGATGCGCTAGTACCCAAAGTCAGTCAGAACCTGCTTAATTCTTGCACATTTCCTTTAAGCCAGTACCTAAAGTCTGAGACTCCTAAAAAATGAATATTCGATCCATTGTCCCCTTTCTTTCTCCTTGAACCACAGTGCTCCTGAAGTCAAATAATTTGACTAAACCCAACAGAAAAACGGGCTATATGGTCATCAAATGTAACCTAACCTAATCTTAACAAATTATTGTCTCTGCAAGAATCATAGTTTTGTCGGGGGGTTTTATATTTTGGGTAATCTTCAAATATGTCTCGGGATGGTTTTAGGCTATTTACTTTACATTAAGTTTTTGAGACAGTTTTATGCTATTATCTAACCCCTCTCTGCCCTTTTGAATACAGATCCCTTAGATGCTAGTGGCGCAGCCGCTAATAAAAATAATAGTACATGTACCAAAATGTCTTTTTTTTTGTGTGAAAAATAATTAATTTTTAAATATAACATGCATAACAAAGCAATAAATGATTTTAGACATTTGAAGACACATAATTATAACAATTACTAAAGTCACAATAAATGGATTATTTTGTATCTTTTTACTTCAATTATGGTTTCATATGTCAGTCTATCTGTAACGCTTTACAAACTTGATTAAAGGCTTTTCCATTTTATTGTAAAGATTCTTTTTATTAGTAAGTATATTCTATCAGGTTTTTTGCTATTATGGTTTGGTTCCTAAAACTAAGGTTAATTATATGGTAACTTTGCTTATATAATGTAAGTTAGTTCCTACGCAAGCTTGTCTGTAATAATAATAATAATAATATAATAATTACCATTGACAATAACTTGTGAAAGCATTAATCAAAATAATTATCATTTACCACGCTGTTTCTTAATACAATCAAGACGATTTAACAAAAATTGTAAACAACTTTTTATATTAATTTTACACCTTTTTTTGTTAATATTTCTATAATATCTTTAATTTTCAAATGGGGGAGGGGGGAGTATTGGACGTTTAGTTACACTGGTACCCAAAGTTTTTTATAATTTTTTTTGTTGGCTTAATAACTTTATGTGCTATTACTAAATCTTAAAATCTTGATTCGTTAGGTAAAACCAACAATGTCTAAACTTGTCATTGACAGTAATTTCATGTACAGTCTGGTAGTTTTTTTTCATGATATTTCAATGTATTGCTCATTGTCATTTCTCTTACTAGTGCTACGCACCTAGAGGCCTCTATTGACGATTTGGGAGTTGAATGTAATTTTTTCTAGGGGTGATATCTCTTGGAATGGTTGTGGTACCCTCCCCAATAATAGTTATAAACCTTTCAAGGATCTATGAGATGCTACCCTGTAAAGGAGAAACACATTGGTTCAGCGGTTAGCAAGATCCTTCGTTAGAAACAGACAGATAGACATCCTGTTACTTTATTATAAGGATGAGAATCTTAAAAAAATTTTTTGTTTGATATCTCATTTTCGGTTTTCGGTGTAATTTTCCAATGTTTAAATATAATTGGGGAAGGACGTGGAACATACATTATTGTTATAAAAATGTTTAGAAACAGTAAACAAAAAGTACAAGATAAATAAAAATTATATAAAGTTGCTTAAATTAGGATTGGCATATTTTATTAAAAAATGCTTTTTAGCTTATTGAAAAAGGAGAAAATATTAAAGATATCTAGAAGAGTTTTTTTTGATATAGTCCCTTTCGTGACATCGCCTCTTCAGGGGTGTTTCGTCTTATTTTCACAGTAGCTTTTCTTATATTTCTAGCTCCTGCAGGGGGGTCTAAACCTGCGGGACAATCACCTAACCTAAGCTAACCTAACCTTTCATAAAATAACCCATCAAAAGCTACTCTGTAAATCCGACGAAAACCCCCCTTAAGAGGCGATGTCACGAACGGGACTTTACCCGAGTTTAAAAAGTTATGGGTTTAATTGACCCACAACCCTTTCATTTACACAATATTTAGAAGCTGCCATGGGTAGAACATTACAAATTATGTAGAAACAAACATTGAAAAAAGATACCCAATATATCGAAAATAATTTAGATACAATATGGATGGCAGGTATTCATCAACTTGTCTTTAAAAACTACATAATAAATACATATTTATTCACTTTTCCAATGTTTATTAGTCTACAATTATTTTTTCAATGTCTAGTAATTTTATTTGTTTGTTATGACTTTAGCTTAAATGGCCACGTGCACATTTGCTATCGGGGAGGTGTTTAGTTTGTGTCTAGGCCACACTGTGTCATTCTAGAGACGTTAAAATATAAACCTACTGGTTTTGCCTACAAACAGCTGTAAGAACTTACAGACAAAGGTCGTAAAATAAAATGGTAAGTTTTCTAAGATATTTAAGATATTTTTTTTTACAAATAACGCCAAAAACGGTGTATTGCTAAAGTGGGTGATCATGAAATGAAACATTGATGGAGCAAGAGTAAATTACGTGATCAGGCGGTTTCCCTTAAAATGCCTAGTGAAGCAAAGAAAACCTATCATCCTTATTTTCAAAGAATTTATTAATTTAAAGGTAATGGCTAGCTCAGTAAGGTTTTAATTTTTTTCAAAAGTAAGGGGGATTTCAGTGCTCAATAGACACTCTTTGGGATATCACCCAAAGAGTCATTATTTTGACAGGATAACATTAAATGAAGCTAGCTGCCAAACAGCTGACCTCAAAAAACACTGAAATATTACAGTACTAAAAATACACATAAATTCTCTCTACTGTGTAAGCAATAAATCTAAAGTATGGATGTATAACCAGACAACTACCTGGGTCCCCCTGATGGCGACCTTTTTCGTCTGCTATTAAATTACTTTCTGCTCTTTTGTAACGACATGGCTGTGTTAGTATTTCTGATGCTAATTGTCGATTTGCAAAGGCCCAATTGAAAGTTGGCACAGGGTCCTCGGCAAGGGGACAAACAGTTATTTATCCCCCACACCCTCTATTGTTTTCTCTAATATGTAAGCAGTTGATTTCTTTGTAGAAGCCAATATTTTTAGTCTGTCCGTCGGTCATTCCATACGGTAACGCTATTGGGGAAATGTGATTTCCTCGGCTGCTAGTTAACATTGACTGCTGATTTTTTGGTGTAAAGATCCCAATTTCCAAATATCATTCAGCTGAAGATTAACTTGGTCCGTAGGACACTGAATAACTGCTCTTTATTACATTATACTTGTCATGTTTTTGTTGTACTTCGCTATCTTTGGAAATTGATAACATTATTTTATCTTTTTTTTTAATAATAATTTGTTCCTTTCGTTATACTTATATGTTAGAAGACTATTATTAAAAAATCTATAAAAATATGTAACGAAGTACTATTTAATATTTACGTAAAGAAAATAACTTATGTTTATTTTCTTAATTAAAGTTAAAGGGTGTGCAAAAAAATGCGTATATTTTTAAAATTCAAATTGCGCGGCTTGTGTTAATAGTAGAAAATTGTTACGCATACCGTTAGAACCTCTAAGAATTCTATTCTTTTTTAAATATAAGAACGATTCCTCTACTACGTTTAGTTAGGGAGCTACGTGTTAAATTGTCCCAACTGACCTTAAACTTCGAGTAAAGTTTGGGACATTTTACCACCTAGCTACTAGATTATTTGTAGCATAGGAACCGTTCTTATATTTCCAAAAGTTAGAGTTCATAACGCGCAATTTGAATGTTAAAAATCTACGCATTTTTTTGCACACCCTTAATATATATTCATAACAAGGATAGTGAAGCCCATTAGTAATAGTAAAGCAACACTAATATGCAAACATTATTTTTTTGGGAAAATATTTTCCAGTATGGCTTCGAAACTGATAAATATCCGCTGGATAAGAACCGGCCCTCAGCCATACTGAAAAATCACGTGTAGCATCGTATTTCAAACAATTTTCCACGAATGTTAAAATAAAAATCATGAAACTAATACCAGTTTTTTTTTATCCTGGGCCTTCGGCCACTCGGGGCTAACAAAACCGGTTTTTAATATCCGCAGATGGCTGTCTAAAATAAAATGCGATAAATATCTTTAACAAAAATTAATTGAGCTTTAACAAGCCAAATAATAAGTTATATAATTATTTTATTTTCCAATGTCTAAAATCCTAGCTAATTTTGGAAAAAATCATCCTATTAAAATTAAATACTTATATTGTTGAATGTTTACCTAAAGTAAACGAAAATTCTAAATTGTAAAGAACATTTTAGTATATGCGTTTAAAGTTAATTGTAAAAATTCTTTTTTTGACACTTTTTTGTGTTATTTATCGATTTTTTTACGAAGCTTTAGTTTTAATTTAAGCATTTTAGAATCGAACTATCGATTATAAACCTTGCATTAATATCTATATAAAAGTTCAAGGGTGGGATAAAGAGGTGTTTCTCCTCCCTCAAACCATGAAACCTCTCATCTTACCCCCCACAAGTAAAAAGCTTGGACGTCCCTTTGTACATGTATATCTTTCATCAAGTCGAGTTTGAAGTGGTTAATATTTAGACGACTAGGGTTGAGTAAATCTTTGTCCTATTATATAAATCCTTATAATAAAGTAACAGGATGTGTGTGTTTTTTCTGTTTGTTTGTACCAAAGGATCCCGCTAACCGCAAAACCGCTTAACAAGGTAGCTTCTCATAGGTCCCAGGAAAGTTTATAACTATTTGGGGGAGGGTACCACCACCCTCCCAAGAGAAATCACCAAAAAATCAAAAAATAGTTTTACGTTTCTCGATTTTACAAAGAGAGTTCAACGCAACATAAACGTCAACGCAACACAGACATATTTTAAATATAAAAAAATAAAGTGCCACTACAGGCCTCTAGGGGCGTAGCCGCTAGTTGAAGATATTTTACTAGATTAGTACTTCATTTTAATAGCATATCGTTGTTTGTTTTAGATTTGGATGTTACAGTGAACGTGTCTTTTGGTTCTGATAGCTCTTGCTCCTCCCCTAACCTAGGTTATTCAAGCTTAAAGATAATTATTATTAGTGTCATTTTTGCGAATTCGTACATTTTTTTTACATACAAATTAAGATTTCAAAACTGGTAGCTATTGTTGCTATGCTATTTTTATATCAACATCCACAGTACATTAAAGAATTTCGGAAAAAGAAATCAATGGGTTAGTTTTCTAAAATTGTACATAAAATATATTTTCAACTTTGTTGTTATATTATAAGATCTCTATTTACATGAATATTTTCTGAAACAGTAAGCTATGGATTATTTTTAGATCGTTCTACTAATAATGAATTTGGCAGTCCTACCCCAAAGGTAAATGAAACGATATAAAAGATTAAAGGGATAGTTGCATGAAGTGCATTTAAAAAGTTTGATTGCATGCATAAGTTAAAAGAATACCATCTAACATATGTAAATTTTTATTACAATAAATTACAATCGATTAGGCACCACCAAAATAGTCATTATGATGTTTTTTGTGGCAATAGGACAGCCATATAAGTTGCATTTATCCCAAAAATATGATTTTCTTGATATTTTGGAAAATTTTAATTCTTTGAAAAAGTAAATTCCTTTTCATTTTTTTGTTTTTATAAAATTCTACATATGTTTTTAGATACTTTTGTTATGAGAATAAGTGTCCTTGTTTGCTTTTACATTGGAAATTTCTTAGGTTTTCACAAAGGGACAGGTAGGCTTCGGTTAAAATCAGTAAAGGTGTGTGATTAAAAACTTAAAAATAGTAGTAGAACGATAATATTCACTAAATATGTGTATTTCTTATTGAAAAGAACTATAGACAAAATTTTGTTTCAAAAGTTAACATAAACTTTTTATCGTTCTACTACGGTTTTAACTTATAACCGAAACCTACCTCTCCCTTTTCATTATTTTAATATCATAACATTTTTTAAGGACGTGGAGAGATTAAAAAGAGGATCCTCCAAAAGTCTGAAGAAAAAAACTCTGATCAATGATTCTGTTCACGGCCATATTGAGGTATACATTACTTAGGATGTAAAATTACTGCTGTACGTAAAAAGATTTATTTATTACTGTTTTGAGTAACCTGTGGGTTAACCAACATAACAAAACTATTTATGTTTTAATACCTTCTTTGATTTAAAAAAATGCTAGGGGGTGAAAAAAGGAGAAGACAGGCCTCTTAAAGTAATGTTGATGTGCGGGTTTAACACTTTTTAGAATCACCGTTTCTTCACAGTTCCACATTGTACCTCTTAAAAGATACCGCCACGCAAAAATTCAGTGCTTTTATTCTTTTATTTTAGTTGAATTCCTTTGACTTTTAGATTTAGTTTCAAAAGTGGCACAACACCCCCCCCCCCTTCCACTTTAAATCTATGGGGTTGTTAAAACCTATATTAGTAGATTTTTCTATCAAAACATTGTACTTCTAACTTTTTTGGTTTAAATGCAATTTAAGGAAATTGTACCAAATTAGAGGAGTTTTTGTCAGCACCTGGCCCCGTACTAACTCTATAATTGACAATGTTCGTCTTACTGCCTCCCCGCTATGAAAGAGTATGACTTTATGTAAAGGTAAAGTTATCTTGCTATTTTACTCTCTAAATGTGTGTCTTAATGATTAACCTCTATTTCTGAGAAGCTTTTGAACATAGTCTACAGAACCTTCAGCGGTTTAAAGAAGACAACTTCCGAGCCAATATTTTTAAAAGGTGCCTGAAATCTGCATGAGAATCATCGACACCAACCAATTCCGTCGGCTGAGCTCGATAAAACAGCTGGGAACAAGTTTCTACGTGTACCCGTGTAGCAAGCACACAAGATGGGAACATTCTTTAGGCATGATGAACATCGGCGTTGCAACTCAATAATAACACTTGCCCTAAAAAAGTCAAATTGATTATTTTTGCTAAAGCTTTTAACCTATTATATAAAATAGTAAGGTTTTTTTTGCATAAGATTTCAATAACTACTGAACTGACTAAATTCGTTTTTAGGGAAGCTTCTTGTAGGTTCCGGGATGGTTTAAGGTTATTTAACCCTTATTAGTCTATTTTTGTTTCTAACTAATTAACCCTTTGAACACGGAGCCTCTAGATGCTAGGGCCAAAGCCGCTATTTTCATAAAAAGTTACTAACTACTCTATGAAAACCGTGTGTCTGTAGACGTAGTTCTTCATTACACCAGAGCATTTTTTTATTTTGTTTAAGGTGTTTTTCTTCCTGATTCTGATATTACTTTGTAGCAGTTTTAAACCTACATTTTGTTGGATTTGTAGCTAATTAACTCTTAAAATTATAATATTTGCAACGTTTTCTGATCATGTCAGGTGTTATGCACTTGGCGGAAAAATTTATTGATGAACTATTGAAAGATTATCCAGGTAAAGGTGTTTAAAAGAATTTAATTTTGTATCAAGTAGTTTTGAAAACTCCACCTGTTATTTTTGTACTTTTATGAAAAATCCCTGAATTAACAATTTAGTGGTGCCTTAATGCTTTTAATACAATATTCATAAATACATAAATTATTTTGAATCTTTAGTATTAGGTTCATGTTTAATAAAGTTTTGTCGACTTAATTAACATGAATTTATATTCAGTGAAAAACCTACTAAATGGATATAAATTAAACAGTACATTGCATTGCAGTTTTTAAATCTTTTTTTAAGTCTACCATTACATTGCTGCGCTAAATATAAGTTTACTTGTTATTAATGTTAGGTTGCTGCACCAGAAAGGATAAGATATGCGTGATGATTGGGGGTCTCTGTCATGATCTGGGACACGGACCGTTCAGCCATTTGTTTGAATCTTTCATGCTGGAGGCGAGGCCAGGTATTAGTAAAAGCTGTGTTGCATGTGTTATGTATTTGATAGAAGTCTTAGGTTTATTTGGGAATCAATTCTACACGTTTTATTTGTTGTTTGATTTGCCTGTAGATCTGATTTTACCTATTTCTGATATTGGGGGGAGTAACAAGCAAGAATGACAACAACATAAAAGTGAAGCTCTAAAATTATATGGAAGGAAAAACGAACAAAAACTCTTGTAGAATGTCAAAACATAATAAGCAGCACATTGATTTGCAAGTCTAATCAAAATTGTACAAATTTCTTTTTGCAAAATTGCGTAAATAAAGGATGCAGTAAAAGGGCATACTTAAATTTTTTAAGAATTTGATTAGATGCTTCGCTTATAATATTGTACCTTGTTATTCCAGGATCTGACGAACAGTATAATTATTTCATACAATATTTTGTTGTAAAAAGCAAAAAATCAGCTTCGCTTTTAAAAATTGTAAATATTTTTTTTCAGGATGTGGCTACAAGCATGAGCAAACCTCCCTGGATATGTTCAGATTTCTTCTTGAGGTAATTTATTTCCAGTATGGCTTTCAAACCGATTAATATCCTCTGGATGAGAACTGGTTCTCGACTATACTGAATAATCGTGTGTAGTATCGTATTAGAGACAATTTTCCATGAATAATAGAGAAAAAAAAAATTTAATGACATAAATGGTTTTAATCTTACAATTAACATTTTAAAATATCCGTTGAAAGCTGTCTTTGATACGCTGCGATAAATAACTATTATTAGATGCAGAATTTGCAACTAATCTACATTAAAAATCCTTCCGCTAAAAAAACATTTCGGCAAAATTGATCCATTTCAAGTTTTAAATTAAAAATTATAATCAATTTAGCTAGGCACTTAGTTGTGTTTAATATCAATTTTAATAAGCTTGAGTGTTTTTTATCTCTTTTTTTTCCATGCTAAGATATGAATAGAATAAAACGTTTGAAATAACAAGATAATTAGTTCCAAGTTATATTGATTAAGCACTGAACTATTTAAGCATCGTTTTTTACTCCATATTAGTTATTATGCTCTGATATTTTATATTTATTCATTTATTTTTCGAATTAGAAAAAAAACTTGTTAGGGCTGTCCCAAAAGCAAATTTGTACATTTATTTTATTTACTTTCTTTTGTATTTAACTTTTATTGCCTTAAAACTATAGCTCCTGATAGAAACATACCCTTTTGCTGACCTAACTTATTAATAACCAAATTAATAGACTAACTATCTTAGATTGGAATTTTGATATGATAATTTGTAATTTGGGGCAGATTTATGTTTTCCAAAAATGCTCCATAGAATATTTTTCATTTTTTCAGTCGCCGTTGTTATTCAATAAAAGTAATCTATGTCTTAAATTAATCTATATTTTCAGGAAAATAATTTGAGACCTGTTTTCAAAGAATTAGAAGATTTAGATGAAATAGACATTACGTTTATTGAGGTAAAAAGATTTTAGGATTTTTTTATAAAATATGTTGCTGATACCCAAATAAGCATTTTAACATAATTTACAATTTTCAAGAATAAAAAAACATCTTTCCTTAACTCACATTTATGATAGATTTATCATTTTTTTATGCATTTGATTAGAAACTAATCAACAGAATTATACAATGAAAAAAATTATTAATCCTAATCATATTTTTAAGATTAAAGCTCTACAGTCCTTATTTATGTTTATTTGGTGTAATTGTGGTATCCGCCTAGGGTAAATGGCAGACACCAGAGTTCGAATAAAGACTACGGCAGTGTGAACAGACGTGGACACCTTACTATAGAGAAGCTACGCTTCTCTAGCATTCACTAGACAAGAATCAACATCTATTTCAGTTGTCACTTTATTGAAGGTGTAAAGGATACTAAAGCTATATACAACAAACAATAACTACATGGATAGGAATAAATGATCATAACATAAAAGCATTATAATACATATACAATAGTCAGTTTGGGCAATCATGATTCCCCATCCCTGGAAAGGGTGGGGGGAATTAAGAATACAGTTAACCATAATATAAATACATATGGATTAGGAATAAAGATAGTTAAAGATAAATCATACAGTAA
>LS043899.1:23956-34758 GCA_900241095.1 Acartia tonsa | reverse complement strand
TAGTGTAGATGGTTGATAATAAAGCAGTGTCTACTCTAGTCATGTATATTATATAACCATGACTATAGAGACACTACCTTATCTATGTTTATAGAGGAAGGCTATGTTAATAGTAGAGATTTAATTGTTATATTTCAAAGAACAATAACCAGTGATTAAACCAAAAACAACCACTAAATTATGTCCCTTGAAATAAAACAACAAAACATTTACATTCCAAGTTCATCCAGCTCCTTGATGTGTATGTAGATTTTTAAATCCATGAGGGTCATTCGACTGTGATATAGAAAGTTAAACATATATCACTTCCAAATAACCTTAATGGGAAGGTTTTCTATAAAATAATAAGATCAAGAAGAAAATGTTTTTGAATAATAAAAAAAACAAATGACTCACCTTATATACCAATTAATATTGTCAAATGATGCAAGCGCACGAGCTGTGGCGGTCAAATTGGCGCGCTGCACCAATAGCGCGCTTGCTACGGTGCGGTCAACTACTACGCCGTGCACGTAACACTGTTTGATGCGCAAGCGAGAGGGAGAGCGGTCAAACTGGTCACATTAAAATCTTTTTGGTTACTGCAGGAATCTAAAGGGATAAGACAATAGCCGATAAATTGGTGTACATTCCCAATGATAAAACACTAAATTACCCCTTCTGTAGATTATAATTAGTGGTTGTAACGTTAGTAACCTGAACTAAAAAATCAACCAATCAAAGTAAAAGAAATGTCCAAAAAATTAGTTAAGCTAACGAATAAAAAAAAACGTTATTATCAGGCTTTGGGAACTAGTAGAATAAACAGCCCAATGTCCCCTTCCTCCCTGGCACGTAGCACTGTTTGAAGCACACACACACAAGAGCGAGAGCGGTCAAACTGGACACCTTTGCATCTTTTTTGTTTTAATTTTTGCCAGAAAGGGGGTATTGGTCTGTTTATTACACTAGTCCCTAAAGTTTTATAATAACGTTTTCTTATTCATTAGCTTCACAACTTTGCTGACTTTTAGTAAGTCCAAACGTTGTAATCTACAGAAGTGGTAATTTTGTGTATCATAATTGGGGATGTACATCAATTTATTGCCCATTGCTCTTAGCATTATTGTCTTGCTTGTTGATAGCGCTTGGGAAATATAATTTTCTCGGCTAATATTCAATTTTTTTTCAGCGGATTCTTTATTCCAAAATAGTATTAATATTAAAACAAATAAAAACACCTTTAATTTATGACCTTTAAACATCTTCTCTTTAAATTACTTTTGGATGTTGTCATCCTTGTTTACCTATAATCTGCATATCTAATCGATATATTATTACTTGGATGTTGCACCAGATTTTTATGTACTCTACTAAAGTGAAACTTGTAGATGGCTAAGATGATGATACCCTCCTCCTGGATGAACGAACTGACCAATTATTTAATACCTAAGTGTGGGTGAAATTTTCCACTATCAATATATCCATATCTGTTATATCCAATGCATATCTATATCCATTTCCAAAGAATATCATTTCCAGGGAGGTAGGGGACATTGGACTGAAAATTACACTGGTACCACAAGATTTATGTACAAGACATCTCATTAGTTGGCTCTAAACCTTTGGATACATCAATTTATCGTTCATTGTCTTATCCCTCGTGATCCCTGTTTAATTTCTTAAATAAAGATCAATGATAATTGCAATAAATGTTTTTGACGTATCTAATAAATGTATATTTCCGTATGTAATGTATATATCATTACATGGATTTCAAAGGGATAATACATAGGACAATAAACAAAAGATAATTTTCTATAGATTAAAATTATTGTTGGGATTCTACAATTTAGGAATTAACCAATCAAAATTCTTCAAAATTTCCCAAAAATTTATTGCCAATGAAAAAGATAACTTGGTTATAAAACTTTGGTTACCACTATAATTTACAGTCCAATGTCCCCTCCCTCCCTAAATTAGAATACGAATGAAATAAAATAAATTTTTATGCACTCAGCTTATTTAAAATGTTGTCTGTCTGCTGAAGTATTTTAAAATGACATAGTAATCAAATGTTAGTTAACTCAAAATGAAAAATTTTAAGATTAAAATCAGTTTTGTTAGCCCCGAGTGGCTGAAGGTCCGTGCTAATATAACTGGTCTTAATTTTATGATATATATTTTAATGTTAATGGAAAATTGTCTGTAATTTGATGCTATACCGGTTTTAATTCTGTGGATATTAATCTAGGCTATACTGGAAAATGTATAATTTAACATGAAATATAAACATTTTAGGGTTTTAAAGAATTCAATAATCTCTTCGTTTAACCTATCCCTTCTAAACTGCTTTAGATGTTTTATATGTAGCATGTTCAATGTTTGTAGGGGCGTAGTAGTTTGTTGTATAACCATGGAGGTGGGGGTACCACACCCCCCTCTGCTGCAGTCCTGGGGCCGCCCCTAGCGCCCCCCACCCACGGGATGATTGTGATTGGCCCGGCACAAGATATTCTTGACGAATCTTATCTTGTTTCTATTGAGTCCAGAGGATATATACAAGTAAGCAGAGTTGCTTTGGCTTTAAAAATGGCTTTTTATTAAAAAAACTAACCTATTTCAAATTTCTACTAACTCACATATGTATAACTTTTGTTTTAATTTATTAACGTTTGTTATGAGGTAACAGGATTTGTGTGAAAATGGCAATGAAACTTTGTCTATGACAGCAGTAAAAGTGTAATTTTGACATTGGATAAAAAAATATTGCCAAAAATATAGCAACAAACAAAATTGACAAAAACACATCCACCTTTTGTCAAAAAATGGCTTTGAATTGAAGACTAACCAAGCGACGTCCAAGCTTTTTATTTTGAGGGGTTTAAAAGGGGGTTTTTAGAGATTTTTTGGGTTTATCTAATATACTTGGGTATGGTCTCTTTTGTTACATCGCCTCTTAAGAGGGGTTTTGTCGTATTTTCACAGTAGCTTTTCTCCTGCAGGGGGCTCTAACCCTGCGGGCCAATCAATAAACTAACAAACAAAAGCTAAGAAAATACGACGAAACGCCCCCAATGTTACAAAAGGGACTATACCAACTTTATGAATTTTTAGGGTATTAAAAGGATGGGTTTCAAAGTTGAGTGGGGTAAACACCCCTTTACCCCCACCCTTGGAAGTCTATGAATTGACCATTTTTAAAAAATTCTACTAACTTACATAAATAACATATGTTTTTTAATTTACTAACGTGTTTGTTTGCTTTTTATCAAAAAGCTTTATTGCTAACTTCTAAATAAATTATTAATAAAAATTTCAATTTTTGTGTTCAAAAAGTCTTTATATTTCTCCTCCATGCTAAGTTTTGTTTTACTAAGAGACGTTAAAAATGGAACCTACTTACATATATTGGGGAGTTATTTGGCCCGCAAACAGGCGCAACTCAAGCAAACTAATAGACATAAAAAAACCTAGTAATTATTTATCGCATCTTATTATACACAGCTTTCCGCGGATGTTAAATGCAAAAATATATAAGATTAAAACCAGTGTGTTATCCCCGAGGGGCTGAAATTATTGTCTGTAATTCGATGCTATACATGATTTTTCCGTATGTATGATAACCGATTCTAATCCAGCGTATATGTATCGGCTTTTAAGCTATACTGGAAAACTTTTATAGTATAATAATAGCATCTTTACTCCAAAAATTGTTTTTCTGTATAAAAAAGTTGAAATGAAAATATATCTTATTCATGTTTGCCATTTACTAGCAAAACATACAGTTGCAATTTCCCTCAATGTGCAAAATCAAGCACAGAACTCACCCCCACCCCCTCTTTTAATTTTTAGATAATTTAAAACTAGCTTTTTTTTGCCCAACTCTTATACAACCTAACCTAACCTGATTTAAGATAAAACACCATATTGTAAAAATCAATTTATAATTACTTGTTGCACTAGATTTTCATGTACTCTAACAAAGTACTCCCAGCTGGCTAAAATAAAGGTCTCCTCACCTTCTACTGGATGAATGAACTGATAAATAAATGAGTTCCATATTAGCAACCTAAATTGACGACAATTTTTTTCCTGATATATATCCATATATACTATTTTCATTCATTATTTAATTTATTTCAAAATAAGGGTGGAGAGTTCTCTGATTTCTAGTCACTTCAAGGGAAACTACCCATATAGTAAAAGTATTATACAGCATAATATCGAGGCTACCAAAGGCTGTACTTTTACTGTGATTCTTAAGTATTTCACAATCTTAGAAATTGTACATAAAAGGTCACTTTCATAACTATATTTATTTGCAAATTTTTCTTCAGATTTGATTTGATTAAAAATATGAAAATTATACCTTTTTTCTGAAATTCTCTAATTTTAAAACATAAGAATAATAATTACTAAGACAATAAACGATAAATTGAAGTACATTCCCCAATGATTATAAACAAAAACCACAAATTGAAAATTAAAAGTTTATACATTGCAAGTTTTTAGAAACCAATCAATATTTTTTAAAAAAATTGTTAGCCAACAAATTAGATAACCTAATTATAAATCTTTGGGGTACCAGTGTAATTTACAGTCCAATATCCCCTCCCTCCCCCGAATAAATAGAAAATGGGCAAAGTGTCTAAAATTAGACAAAAGTACCCAAAGTTTTTAAGCAAACGAATTATATGACATGATTATAAAACTTTGGGTACCAGTGTAATTTGAAATCCAATATCTTCTCCCTCCCCTGAATAATTCGAAAATGGGCAAACTGTCTAGAATTAGACATTTAAAAAGTACCCAAAGTTTTTAAGCAAACAAATTAGATGACATGATTATAAATCTTTAAGGGTACCAGTGTAATTTACAGTCTGATATCCCCTCCCTCCCCCGAATATATATGTTTAATAATTAAAAAATGGTCAAAGTGTCTAAATTTAGACAAAAGTACCCAAAGTTTTAAAGCAAACGAATTTGACACTTTGTTATAAATCTTTGGGTACCAGTGTAATTTACAGTCCAATGTCCCCTCCCTTCTCCAAATAATTATAAAATTGGCAAAGTGTCTAAAATTAGACAAAAGTACCCAAAGTTTTTGAGCAAACGAATTAAAAAATTTGTTATAAATCTTTAGGTACCAGTGTAATTTACAGTCCAATGTCCCTTCCCTTCCTCCCCCGAATAATGAGAAAATGGTCAAAGTGTCTAAAATTAGTCAAAGGTACCCAAAGTTTTTAATCAAAGGAATTAGATGACATGATTATAAATCACCTAGGGGCTAAAAAACTGGTTTTGATCTTATAATTGTACATTCTATATCCGCGGAAAGCCGTTTATAATACGATGCGAGAAATAACTATTATTTGATTTATTGCATACATCGAAAGCTTTGCTGAGTTCAAACTGTCATAAATTACAATATTTTCAAACATAAAATCAACTCTCCGGTTTTTATAAACGGTTAGATACACAAAGTGAGCTATAGAGAAAATACTTATGGATTAGACGAATTTCTTCAATAGCATGTGAGAAAATCTTTATTTCTCATAGCTTTACGACAGGACATACGGACAGGCACACATTATTAATAATTACTACCACAAAATAAGAAGGTACAATTAATTTATTGGTACATATATAATTCAAAATAAATTATTATACATCTAATTAATTAAATATAATGGTACATTTCATATTATTTCTTAATGGTAAAGTTTTTAGATTAAACAAACAGAGGTGGATTCTTAAAAATATTAGGATTATTAATGTTATTATAATAGCAACATTACCAAAATTGTTTTTGTAATAAATCCTCTAAAATCATTTTAGAAATCTAAAAAATAGATAAAACCCTATGTTAATAAACATTATATGATTTTAGAGCACTTAGTTTAAATTTATACACAAGTACAAGACAAAATTTTATGATATGGCTACCATAGCCGATTCAGTGATGATTTATTTTTTAAGAACCCACCTCAGGTTTAAAAAAGATTCACATTGACCTAAGTAACAAAGAGGTCCTTGCTATTTACAGGGTTTGTAAGGGGGGTTTACATAAGGGAAAAATGGTTAATTAAAAATATTTCTATATAGATTTAAATCTTTTTGGGGATGGGGGTGTATAAAAAGGGAAAAAATGGGTTTAATTCAAATTTAATAGTTTTGCTTCAGATTTTTAAAATCTAGATTCACAAACAATTTTTAAAGAAACAAGGACAAATAAATCTATTAATACCGCACTATAAGTATCTTTTTTACCAAAAATCATTTTTTTATTTTTATAATAAATAATTTTTAAAAAGTATATTGAAAAGTAATAATTAAATAAAATCTTTTAGGATTTAGCCCAAAGTAAATTTATTTTCGTACTGTTAGAAAATAGTTAGACAAAATATATGCAGCACTACTAATTGAACAATTAACTAAAACTTCAAAATCTCCAGATATCATTCTTATGCATGTCATCTCTATAAAAAAAACTTCTTTCACTGATTTGATTTTTGCAAAGTCTGTT
This sequence comes from Acartia tonsa, assembly GCA_900241095.1. Lineage (NCBI taxonomy): Eukaryota > Metazoa > Arthropoda > Copepoda > Calanoida > Acartiidae > Acartia > Acartia tonsa. Next base: position 28,250 of record LS043899.1, on the reverse strand, counting down.
GTTTAAAGTGTTAGCCTTGTGCCTTGCTTATCCCAGAGAAATTTCATCAGCGTCCAAAACCCTGAAATTGAAATATATTGCAATTTATTATTGTTTTTTTTTTACTTTAAAATATGTTAATAAAACTAAAATTAATCTTTAAAACCCATTAATTTTAATACTTACAGTTTACGATGTTTCTAAAAAATACAAATTATGTATTTATCTTCTTGATAGGCCTTTCAGGCCTTTAGTGATTTAAAAAATCGATGAAATTGCAGTTTTTTTTGTGGCTTTTCAAAAATTATTTTTGTATAAGCTAAATAATCTTTTATGACTTTTATAAAGTTTAATTTTTTTTAAATTCAAAGAAATTATTTAATTACTATAGTGACATTTTTCCATAAAAACGAAGGTCAGATATTTAAATATGTAAACTATATTAAGAAATATACATATTACAAGGGATTACACCGTCTTTCATATTAAAGAAAAGATTATTAGTTAAATCTTTAAATAAAAGATTATAAAATGCCCAAATAAAAAATTGAAACAATTCATTACGTACTGACGGAAGGACGCCAACCAATCCTAAATGTAGAAAATCTTCGCTTTTAAAATTGTGATAGAAAAAAAGATTCAAAAGTTTCTTTTTAAAAGCGAAGCTTTTCTATAATTAGGGTCGGTCCGTCCGTCCGTTACAGTTAGCTCTTAGAATTGTCCTACCGATTACAAACTTTGCATACTGATTCCTTTGACAGTTGGGTATTATTTATAAAGCGCAGCAACTCTATAATCGTTACCAGAAAGTCCGTACGTCCATTTTAAACAAGCGGATTTTTTGCTATTTTGACAACAAATTTTTGAATGTTAAAATTATCCTATTTTTCTGATTTTTGAATACTGATTCCTATTACAACAAGGTATAGTGTTATTAGCGAGGCATATCTATAATTAGGTCCTAAAAACGTCAGTATGCCCTTAAACAGTAACATGTATTTAATCAGGTTTGCAACAAATTTACTTACAATTTTTTATAGACATATGCATTAATGTTCAGTTTATTCAGTTCTGAAACTCTATAAGTGTTAATGTTCGTTTTCTTTCCATTTCAGAGCTTCGCTTTTATGGATGTTGTCATCCTTGTTAATGTGAAACTCTATTAGCGCAAATGTAACAAAAAAGTTAAAAGGTATTGTATAAGAAGTAATGTCCAAAACTTGGTTAATCTTGTAGAACAATTTTGTCATGTCATCATTTAATTTAGTAGAACGAGTAAGAAAGTAAAGTTATCTGTCATGTGGAGCAATACTACTTATACTATCAAATTGTAAGTTTGTCTATTTATCTCAAATAGGTCATATATGATTCTGTTGTATATTTCCTTTTCTTTTGAATCTTGCAGTTTCTATTATAAAGGGTTATAGGGATGTTTGTCTGTATGCCAGTATGAAAAGATCTCGCTAACAGCAGTTATTTTTTTTATTGTTTTCATCTATTTGAAGGAGAGCTATGTCACAAAAAATATCTTTTTTCTTTTCTATTTTAAAAGCATTAATTTTTTTAACACAGTAATTGGTCAATAACAGCCTCTCATTGGCTATTTTTTTTTGTTACGTCATAATCAGTCAGACACTATTACTGTGTTCAATTTTTTGGGTAATCTTTACGACTTCGATAACCTAGAGGTTTAAACAGATTTTAATTTAGGTTATTTAATGTTTAGTTTGCCTCTTTGTTATAAAATATTATCATCATTATTTATAACTTGTTATGATGCTACTTCGGAATAAGTTATTCTTGTGTTGCTGAAACTTTTTGTCTTCTCACAATTTAAACTTTTGGAATAGGTCTTTTACGGAACAATTTTTAACCTAGTTTAAAAGTTTGGAGAAAGTTTGATGAATAAAAATTATTCATTATCATAATTCTAAAAATTTTAATTTTTTAAAATTACATTAAAATTTCAAAATGTTAAATAGTCCCCAATGTTTTATAATAACGTTTTCTTATTCGTTGCCTTACCAACTTTGGAAATTTTGATTGGTTGATTTATTTAGTTGAGTGTTCAAACACTAATTTAAACAATGAGGGATAATTTTATGTATCATCATTAGGTATGTACATCATTTTATCGGCTATTGTATTATCCCTAACACCCGGGTTAAATACAAGTATTGAATGCATACCATACAAGGTAAGAAGTTAATTTGCAAGTTTCACCAAAGAATTTACCTTCTCCTTTTAAAACCAAAATTTAATATTTTGAGTCGACCATCCAGTCCTTCGTAATCCTCTTTAGAATTCTTTTAAAGGCCTAAAGACGTAGTCGATTAAAAGTAAACATTGTTTTCGCTCGGGTGGGTGGATATTAAACCAAAGAACCGATAACCAAAAATTTAACTCGTCTTAAATTCATAAATGTACTAACTTATTTCTATTCTGAGAAGTTCAACAATTTTGTGTGTCGAAACATACAATATATTCAGTGACAAATTAAATAGGACAAATACGGAATCAAATCCAATAATAATAATAAATATTTATTTGCTTGCTAAATAATTCATCAATCGCTTGAATATAATTTGAATTTTAGTAAATGGGAATTAACCCCCCACCCCATCCCAAAAAAATTTATGTACAGTTTACACGCCCTAAATAAACTCTGAGCTTTATTTACTGAACCATCAACTTAGTTCAAATATTGAACTTAAATTTTAATCTAACTAAAGTACACTTCATAAAATTGTATTGATGTTTACAATTACCTAGATTTTCAAGAATTCAAGAAACCAAACAAAATTTTGTTAAAACCTTTATCTCAAATAAGTATTTTTTTAAAGCATGTCCGACATACAAAATCTCAGCGGTCTATATTGAATAGCAGTCGAGAAAATTATATTCCTCCATTGCGTTTTGGACAGACAGACACAAAAGCTTATTTATAGAGTAGCCTAGCAACTAAAAAGCTAGTATACAACAGATTTGTTTTTACTTTATAGTACAGATACTGCACATAAAAGTATGACTGTTCTACCGTTTTATACGGTTTATTGTTTTATGCATATAGGAAAATTCTACGGCATAAATTGCTTTCAATCAAAATGCCTATCTAATGAATATATATTACATATATCCCATCAAATGCCAAAAATCATAATTTTATTTGTTAGCTTGTTATTTATTATAAGCATTAATTATAATTTAGGTTTAATTATTTGATTTTATTTACAATTATACCAACCTTTCAGATAGAGAGGAACATAGTATAATCATTTTTAGAAGCGCAGCTACTCCATAACTAGAGGATGTCCAAACTTTATGTTTTCTGCGCATTTCGTGGTAATATGTATAGACAAGCGCTAAGGCAAAATATTAACCTTTAAACAATACCTACCAGTTTAAAAAGATCATGTTAAATTATATTATTGTTCATTTAACCTTTCAAATAAGAAGCTTTTTAAAAATCATTATAGAAGGTCCGTCCGTGTAACCGTAATAATTGGCTCATATCGTTAACATATAGGTATGTTTATATTTCAAACTTGATTATTATTCCTCTTACAGTTAATTACGATTTATTTAGGAACTCCTTTCCAGAAAGTCCACTTAAAGTTGGTTAATTCTTTTTCAAAAATTTCTTAATATGATACAGTTATTCTATGCATTAGAATAATGATTCCTAGTTAAAGAAAAGTACAATTTTATAAGCTGAAACACCACAAGTCTTAGCGATTGTTTAATCCATGGTGTGATTTTAGAGTTTCGCTTTTATGGATGTTGTCATCCTTGTTTTATCATATTTACATAGAAAAAGCTATTAAGCAGAAATAAGCTATGATAATAATAATTTTTCAAAAGCATCAGGGTAATGCAATTAGAATTAAAATAGAAAGTTTAACTTACAATTACACCTTTCTTCTAAAAAGTTAAATTAGGATTTAAAATGCAAAAATGATAAAAAGCCCTGCCCACAAGATTTACAAAAACGCCAAGCTATTGTAAAAAAAAGTGAACTGATTCGCCGAAAAAAATTAAAAATTAACTATTACGAAAAAATTTAACATTATTGTAATTAATTGTCTAATCTAATGAGTTTTGAAATGTTTAAATCATTAATAAACAAAAAAAGATGCATAGCAAATTCACGAAAATGATTTTGCTTGACAGAAAGTCACTAGTTATACAGTAGCTGTGCTACTACAAATGAAACCGAAACCTTAAAAACAAATAATTCTAAGATTTTTATGATCTTACCAAAAAGAGCTTTTCATTGTTAAATTTATGATTATATTTTCACCATATAAAGACCATA
>LS043899.1:0-14145 GCA_900241095.1 Acartia tonsa | reverse complement strand
ACCGGCTAAAAAAACTAGTTTTAATCTTATGATTGTACATTTCTATATTCGTAGAAAACTGGATATAATACGATGCTGGACATAGTTTTTTCGTATGGATGAGAACCGGTTCCTATCCACCGGATTCGAATGAATACGAGAAAACAAATTACCCAACCTTAAAATTTAATTTAAAAATTTGCTTTAGAGGCACTTTAGGTTAATGCATCCAAAAATCAAAGGAAACAAGAAGTTTATAGTGTCTGTAAACTCAGGGAGGGAGGGGACATTGGGCTGTTTATTACACTAGTTCCAAAAGTTGTATAATAACGTTTTGTTATTCGTTGGCTCATCAACTTTAGAGGCTTTTATTGAATTCTATTGGTTGGTTCATTCAGATGAATGTCCACTAATTGTAATCTACAGAAGGGGTAATTTTATGTACCATTATTGGGGATGTACGTCAAGTTATCGGCCATAGACCTATCACTTTAGATATCTTGGTAACGGCTACTGTCGTGTCTTGAACGGCCCGCATTTTAAAGTTAAAACAAGCTGAATTTACTCTGTTATGAATAAAATATGCTTTGTATTTCTAATTAATTATTTATACCCAAGTTTGTTCTAATAAAAACTAGTTTTTTCCTGCTTTACAAAGGAAGATTAGATTTGTGTGTGTTTTTTTTTTTGCAGCGAAGCTTCTTTATAACTTTTACATTGTCTGACCGTTCGTTTGTCTTTAATGTTAAATGTTATTTACTCAGCTAAATACCAATAAGTTCCGCTTTATTATTATTTTTTTTTTTATAAATTTTCATTTCAATATTCCAATGATTTTACTAATTTGTTTCTAAGGGATTAATATACATATTACATATTATAGACATCTGAAAACTATTTTATAGTATTTTATTTTACTTTTATACATGTAAGCATATTTATTGCCTCACTTATACATGTTTATTGTGTATATATAATGTTAAATAAATAGTGATGTAAAGTAGATAACATATAACACTTGTATGAGTAACATAGATAACTATAGATACATAGTCAGGTAGCCTAGCTAGTCATATTGTCTATGTATGTACATAGTTAACATATAACACTTGTATGAGTAACATAGATAACTATAGATACATAGTCAGGTAGCCTAGCTAGCCATTTTGTTCAAGCCTACGACCCTTTACTTCTTGAGAAAACCCTCTTGATCAGTTTTGCTATTGATTTTGTATTCTAAAGGTTCTATGACTTCTATGTTGAAAGAGTATTACATACAAGTATATAAATATGTGTGTGTGTGTGTATTTGTACATATATGGGTGAATGTATAAGGGCTGTAAGTGAGTAAAAGTGGGCCAAACAGAAATATTCAAACATTTGTATGAACCATTCAATAATATATACCACCCTATCCTATATAATAAAACGGAGAACGATGACTGTTCGTCTGTCTGTCTGTCCGTAAGAAGGTTATAATCTCGCTATCCACTGAACCGATAGGGCTTTGCTTTTTCAACGACACCCCCTCCCCCCTTACAAAATGGGGATATTTAGTTAGTTATAATGCTGGGTTTTTCACCACCCAATTTTAGATCGAAGCTTCTAGAGGCTTGGACGAAGGCACGAGTATTTTCTTGGTACCATACCCATTGAGTTCTCCATTTTAGGAAAGCTTGACATAAGAATCATAGGATGGGTTTTGGCTATTTTATTCGTAAACTCAAGAGTTAAGATATTCCTCTCTTAGATGCCAACGATCCAAAGTAGCTAGATGTATGTATGTTTGTCCACTAAAATCGCGTAAATGGCTGTTTTGATTAATTCGCAATTTTCATAATGCTCTACAGGTTTTAGGCTATTTTTTGGGGTGATAAAACATAGCTATAAAATATGTTCACCTCTTGATTGGAACGTTCCATTTTAAGCTGGATAACTTCATCTTCTAACTCCTTGTTTAACTGTTGCTCTCTGAAATGATAAGCTAATTATAGAAAAGCCTCACTTATTTTTTAAAATATCGCAGCAATAACAAAAAACTACTTTTATGATGAAATTCCACATTTAATTTTAACTCTATTTCACATAATGTCAGTTAGCCGAGGGATCTCAAGGGATAAGATAATGGACAATAAATTCATGCGCATCCCCAATGATAAAAAAAAACATTCCTTATATAAATTAAAATTATTGGTTGAAAAGTTTGGAAACTGTCAGTGCTGGACCAACCAATCAAGATTTGATGCAGGTATCCAAATTTTATGATATTTTATGAAACTTTGGGTACAAGTGTAATACAAAACCAATGTTCCCTCCCCTCCAATAGTTTGTAACCCACTTTTACTGATGATTGAGGAAAAAATACACCTTATTTGTTGAGCAATTGCACAACTATAAAAGAGATTTTTATCTAAATTCTAAATTGCAGCAATTTAAAGATAGAAAACAAAAGTAGAAATAAAGATAATTGTATCCATAATTAGAGTATCAAAAAACAAACATACAACATATTCTAAAAAAAATCAAAATCATAATAGTAAATTTACGGATAAAGTTGCGGAAGGTCCAAGCGACCGGTGATGGGTAATAAAATGCTGTTTTCCTAATTCGTACGCGGTCATACGCAAAATTGGAAGGGTGACGCAAATTTCAGATGTCAGTTTTTGCGATTTTAGAAAAAATTTTCTTTATATCATAGTGAATTAAGTAATCTTGCAAGCATCGCTTTTATCTCAAAGGAAAATAAGTAAATGAAATTTGAATACCTGAAATTTGAGTCACCCTTATAACATTGCGTATGAACGCATACGACTTTGAGCAATGGATTTTTTTAAAAGTGGAATAAGAATTTTATAATAGGGGAGAATTCTATACAGTGTATTGTAAGATATTGACGGGCGGACATGCGCTACTTATTGATTAGCTTCCCTACCAAAGAACGGTATTTAAAAGTTGCACTTTTTTCTTATCTTTGGAAATTGAAACTTTATTCTTTATTTTTTATATCAAACAAAAGTTGAAAGATTCTTATATTGGGAAACTTTTTTTTCTTTTCTTGGTTGTGACAGGCACATAAAGAAATAAGGACAGCCGGATCTACTGCGGTTCACGGTAAAATGTTCCTGGTAATGGTTATCTCCAAAAATCTATAGATTTAAAGCGTGTTAGCTGTCAAACGGCTGAACGTACAAGTCATGCCCGCACACCGTGTTTAGTGGCATATGAAGGCCTAAAATAAGATCCAATGATGCACAAGGAAAGCTTCTCTGAAGAAAAAACGTGTAAAATAAGTCTTTTTCGCTCATTTATGTCCACTGCAAAATAACTGTGCCTTTTTAAATTAATGACTATTTCAGATTATTTGTAGGCCTTCTTTTGACGGTTAAAATTCTGTGCGAGGAAAATCTGTACGTTCCACCGTTTGGCCGTTAGCAGCCTTTTATGTTCATAGATTTCTGGAGATAGTAAGTAATAGGTCATCTATATGTTTGTAAATGTTAGAAAATATCTTTGATGATTTTTTAGTGTTACTGATTTTATGCTCTTTGGTTGAGAAATGTCAATATCCGCAGAAAAAAAAAAAAATGCAGAACGTGACAAAAGCGATTTATATATATCATGTTAAAAGAAAAATGATACTATTATTATTTTCCATAGCATTCTTTTCAAAATATTTATAATCTTAACTATTTTATATATCAAAAGCCACATGAAATTCAATCAATTTTCCTTATAGAATTATTAATTTCCTTATTATAGCTATTAATTCATGATTTGGAAATTGGAACATTTTTCCTTGTTAAGATTAAAAATAAGGTTAATTTTAGTTAGTTTGACTTTAATACCGCATTCAATTGAAAAGGTCATAGTTAGTTAGTGAATTTGATTTTAATGATTACAATTATATTAGTTGTAGGTTTCATAATAATTCATTTAAGTCTTTATAATTTTATGATAAATTTAAAGGTAGATCAGAGCTGGATCTTTAAATCATTTAGTGCTCCCCACTGCCACTAAACTGCCAGTGCTGCCAATAAAAGATGGATCTTTAAATCAACATGGCAGTGGTGAGCCGGGAAACACTTTTGAAACACCTACCAGCTCAGTGGCAGTAGTCATTTTGAGCTACAAGTGAGATGTTTCACTTTCCAATGTGTTTCCCGGCTCACATCTGCCATTTTGATTTAAAAATCGTTATTAGGTGAGCCGCTTTCCAATTCGGCTGTGGCATCACTGTGAGTAAAATGTGTCTCTTTTCTAATCCATTTATCTATCCCTTTATCCTAAAGATTAAAAATGACCTGATAAGTTTTTGTTGCAGAGTTCTGTAATCTACTCCATTCTCTCCCAGAGATCTAAATTTAAATATTAATATAAGTTTCATCTTGATAGAATCACCCTATTGATTTAAATCTCTCAAATATTACATTATTGATATGCAATAATCTAGGAGGCTAAGCATCTTGATAAACATAGAAGGAAAGTGTTTAAGATCTTTTTCTATTTGTCCGGCAGTTACCTCATACGGGAGAAGCTGTTGTATGACACTCTAGTGTCAGGTCAAACAACCATGGATAACTTATGGGAGCCTTATCTATCCTCTTCTGTCAAAACATCCAGGGTGTTAGGTTAGGTAACACCCAGCAGACAACCAAAACGTTGATTCCACGACCTTTGTCCTCCAAATTCTTAATTCCAGAAAAAAAAATCTTAAAGCTTTTCTATTGGTTAATGTTTGAAAAAATGAAACACTTTGTCTACGAGAATGTAGATAAACGTGAATCATTAATTAATTTCTCATTATGAATTTACTAGTTTATTGTGGTTTAATAAAACTAGGATACAGGGAGGGGACAATTGATCTACATATCTTGCACCTTTCTCTACATTTAAAAAGTAGAACCACTAAGAATAATTTATTTTTCGTTGTCCTTAATCACGGAATCCCTGAGTTTCAACTCATTTTACCAGGAAACATTAGAGAGTTTTATTAACACGATCTATCATATGCTCTTGTAAAACTTTGGGTACTTTTATCTAATCTTGATTGGTTGGTCCTTTGGGATGTATATAAATTTATCTTCTATTACCCTATCCCTCGAAAACCCTGCATTTTACTTAGTACATTAATTGCATTGATTTAATTATAAATAATTACTGGTTCAAGCTTAAATATAACTCAATCATTTACATGCTTGATGCATCAGTTATCAGTGCAGTTAGATCTAAAGGGATAGGACAATGGCCGATAAATTGATGTACATCCCCAATAATCATACACAAAATTACTCCTTCTGTAGATTAAAATTAGTTGATGAAACGTTTGAACATTCAACTTAATGAATCAACCAATCAAAATTAACTGGGTCCCCAAAGTTGTCAAACCAACGAATAATAAAACTTTAGTTTGCTATACAGCCCATTGTCCCATCTGAGTTAGAGGGTCTGTTTAATTATAGGCTTAACAAGTCTTATACATATTATCAATACTCTCGTGAGACGGAAGTAAATAATCAAAATAAAATATTTAATAATTTTTTTTCTTCGAATGCACATTACAAAACACAATTTCAAAAAATGACATCTTTGTCCTTAGGCAGCCAAATAAAATTAGATTAAATCTAATTTAAAAATAATTATATAAATATATGGTTTTGTTTTATATGTGCGTTTTTAAAACCTTTTAATGATTGAGGTAAAACTAAAAACATCCAATTTCAATAACAGTAATCAGATAGTCATTTCAATATACTTGAATAGTAGATGAACTATCCTTATACTAAAGTAACAGGATGTCTGTATGTCTGTGTGTTTGTGTGTCTCTATGTTTGTACCGAAGAATCCAAAGATAAATTACCCCTAAAAAAAAATTATCCCCCCCCAAAAAAATTTTTTTTTGCTTTTTCTTTTAAAATCTAAAATAATAAATTGGGTTATTAAATTCGACTCTCCCCTCCTCAAGTGCCCCTAGAGGCCTCTAGGGGGCGTAGCCGCTAATAAATAATCAAGGCGCATATTTTCTTGAATACCCTTTCATTGAAATATTTTAGTATTAAATAATTTAATTTTAAATGACATATCAAAGTATTTTTATAAAATGTAAAAGCATTGAAAAAAATGATCCATTAATTTGTAAAACAGTCCCAAATATTTTTGTATAATATAAATTAGTTAAGTAAATGATTAATAGTTTCCTTAAACATTTAAAATTTATGAGTTAATCAGAAAGTTAAGGAAATTTAAATATATATATTTATAATACAAAGTAGAATGATGTCTGTCTGTTTGTTTGTTTGAAACAAAAGATCTCGCTAACCGCTGAACCGATCAGGTTCTCCATAACTGGGTAGCTTCTCATAGGTCCCGGGGAGATTTATAACTATTTTGTTTGAGGGTATCACCACCCTTCCAAGAGGCCTCTAGGGACGAAGCTGCTAGTATATTTTGAAATAGTCTTTCCCTAAGGTATATTCATTCGGTAGATATGCTAACATAGGGTTAGATATACTCATGTGGAGATTTGTTTTTAATGTGATGCCAGATATTTCTAATAGCGAAGCTACTATATACACGTCGTTTGTTTGCACTTTTCAGTCCGTCACGCAATTTTCTGATAAATCTAAATATCTCATTGGTTGATTTAAGTTTAGTATTTTTGTAATTAAAAGCTGTTTATAGTGCCAAATAAAAATGACGTCACACAATACTAATGTTAATCCAGTAGGCATTGTAATTGAAAAATGGTAAAATGAAAACTGGCCTATCATTGGTAATTTGTATTGTATTACGTCATTTTTTATTTAGAACTATAATCTGCTTAATGTAATCATATACAAATCTTTTTTTCTTTTTGCTTAGCACCTGATTGGCAAATCAGTAATGCTCGCTAATATTTGACATCAAGTACCTTGTATCCTATTACCCAGTTATAAATCTCTTTATCCACATATCGTATTGAAGGTCACCAGAAATCAATACTTCACAATAATTATTTATTAACCAACTATGTATTTACAATTTAAACACTTTTAATCCTGAACTTACTAATTTTTACCGCATTTTATTGTAAATCTATTTTTAGAATAAAGTTTAAATAATCTAAAGGGGAAAATACGTATTCTTATTCAGTGCCACTTTTATCTAACAAGTATATGTCCGAGCGTACGTCACATTAAAGATTCTAAGCAGTTTGTTATTTAAAATATACATGGTCAAAGTATTTTTTCTTCATTTACTTTTAATGAACATTATTCAAATTTATTTTTTTGCTATTAATCATTGTTTAATGTATTTTTTGTTAATTACTAAAGAATTATTTGTTTTTATTCTGTACTTAATGAATCAAATATACTAATGAATAAATGTATCAATTTTGTATATTTTTATCAATTAAAAAATTTAATCACACAATATTAGAGGTTTCAAAACGCCGTTTAAGTTAAATTTAAAAATGAAGGCATGGTATGACTGAACGCCGTCTATTTAAAGAAAAAATATAAAGTTTATTAAAAGTTTATGACGAAATTAAAGTTTATATAAATTTTTTTCTTTCTTTAATTCTAAATTAATTTTTGATAGAGAGTTGTTAATGTCGAATGCAATGACTTTAAGTTCACCAAGGATATTCAAAGTAAGGCAGGAGGAAAACACCATTTGATTTCAAATCTATTTAGCATTTTTAGACCATTAACAGCTAGAGAGATACGGGAAGTGTCATGTGTAAAATCATAAAAATAAGTCTTAATCTCTTTTTTAGGGGGTTTCCTTTCCAACTTTTCCTCTCATCCTTCTTGTTTTGACTTATGTTTCTCCCGTTTAAAGACACTAAAAACTTCTTGTCATTCAATGTTCTTTCCAGTGACTTATTAACCATTAATTATAGTTTTTAGAGTAGCTTTGCTTCTGAAAACTACTCGAGACTTTGCGGTAAATTTGATATGATGAATTGGTAAACAACTATTCATTTAAAACAAGGAAGAAAATATAAATAAAGGCGAAGCCCAAGAAATCAGACAGAACAACAATTAAACATTAAAAGTTATAGCGTGCCAACCATATGAGGAATAAATTCCGTTTTTATATTGATGTAAAATGCAAGATACAGACAGACAGACAGACGAAGGAAAACATATTGAAATTTTCGCCTTTAAACGGGTGCTTATTAAGTCTACTATTTACATTAAAAAAATTCTTTTGTTGATTTTGAATTAAATGAAGTCATTAACAAGGAAAAGTCTTTCTGGCATTGAATCGACTCTGGTTGTTTGTTATTTGAATAGGGAAATATCAAAATTCATCCACAATGCATCATTGGACACCTTCATTCATATATGTCAGTTCAATTTGAATTGCCGAATGTATACACAGTTTCCTCGGTGTTTCCTCATCCTATCTCAATATTTACTACTAGCTAAAAAACTTCAAAATTTTAATGTATAAACAATTTATACATTATACATTCAAAATTTTAATTTTTCAAATTTAAATTTTTTTTGAAGTTTAAAGCTTTTTTAGCTAGTAGCAAATATTGAGATAGGATGAGGAAACACCGAGGAAACTGTGTACACATTCGGCAATTCAAATTCAACTGACCTTCATTCATGTCAGCAGGGCAAAAACAGTGCTGCGATTTTTTAACTTTGGGTTTAACATTTTTAAAATCTTTTCTCTAAATTTAAAAAATCGGCCTGAATGTTTTTCCAGTGTTGATAAGATTTATCGAATGGCAAAGGTTTGAACCTTTATACTAAAATACATATATTTTTCTAACGTTTTTTCCACGCTCAAATATTTTTCCCACGGCTCCAAAATATTACAATAATATTAGAAGCTGAAAAAAAACATCCAATAATGTTTACGCACATCTTTATATTTCGTGTAAAATGTTGGATGTTCGGAAGCTAGTAAAAGTGGTTGTCTCAGATTATGACGTCAAAAGTATACACTGTATTTGACCAATGATAAAAATTATACTGGCATCTCATTGGTTAATTTTTTTTGACGTCATAATCTGAGTCAGCCACTTTTACTAGCTTCGATGTTCGTCACACAGAATCATGGCTTTTTCCTCTTGCTCATACGAGAATTTCGATACTTTTATTGTATTGAAATTTACCGTACTTTTATGCTATAAAACATTGTAATTTTGATGTTTCATCGCGTCTTATGGAAATGATATTCCTTGTTCATCCAAATATTACTTTATTAACTTACTAGAGACTACTCCTCTTATAGATGCATCTAGATAATTTCTTAGGCCGATTTCTCTTGGGATGGTGGTGGTAGCCTCTCACAAAATAGTTATAAACCTTACCACTACCTAAAAGAATCTCTACTGTAAACTTGAACATTTTGGTTCAGCGGTTATCGAAATCCTTTGCTTTACCCACAGACAAACAAATATCCTGTTACTATTATAAAATGATGAACAAAAAGTGACCTTAATGTTTCTATAAGAAAAGTAAAGGGGCTTACTTTAATCTTTGGTTTTCACCTCTCAATTTTTCTAAATCTGCTTGTTGAGCTTTCAATGTTTCTTGAATTTTAGACAGCTCTAAAATAGAAGAGTTCATTTCATAATTTGAGGTAACTAATTACACTGAAATCTTTATATTTTGATTTTGAATAAATTTAGCCAGATAAAAACATAATATGAAAGATGCAAAATATTAAGAACATCAAAATTCAACTCTAATATGGTTCATTATACATTATAGGTTAATACTTTGATAACAAAAAGTCATTGTAAAAATTATACAGTTTGAGTGAGGCTGCTAGTTAAATTACTATTAGAAAATAGCTGGCCACTAATACATCTTGTCTGCCGAGCCCTGCATCTCCTAGATGCAATGAAAAAAAAAATAACAAACCTGTTTCAAGATTTGTAATCTTTGTTTCAGATTGTTTAAGATTTTCCGAAGTTTGTTGGAGCTGAGTTTCTTTCTCCTGCACACCAGCTCTGTGGGTTCAAATTTTTCAGATCATGGCTACACCCACACCATTACCTATTTTAGGGCGAGATTCTATTTAGAGTGATCATCTAGAGAACCCAAGGTCATCATCCGCTTGTAATGGGATGCAATACTCAAACGCGTATTGGTGGATTTAAAGTTAAGTAACAACCATCAGACAACCAACCCTTTGATTGCACGACCCTTGTCTGAGAAGTCCTAACTGTACATGGTAATGTGTTGAAAGTTTGTGGGCCAAGGCAATCCCCCTACTCTAACTATTTATGTCGCACAACTGACATATCAGCAGTAGGACGGTGTTGGGCCGAGATTCGAACCCAAATTCCAATGGGCGTATTGTCAGTGAGGTGTTTGATACGAATTTAAAGCAAATTGTTTCATATAAGAATGGCTCGACAGTCGTGCCTCAGCCGCTTCTAAGCCTTAAATTTTAACCCGCCTTTGAGCAAAAAAAGAAAACTCCGAAAAGGTAGATTGTCTGTTAAGGGATAGGTTTAGCCATCCAGCTGAATTTTAAAGTCATAATATGACGATTTCGGTTTACACGAGAACCGTTAAAAAGGAACATAATAATACTGCACATTACAAACAAGAACTCAATAATATTCTCAATTCAGGTTCTTGCAATTAAAGTGTTAGGTAGTACTTGTTTGACAAGATTTAATCGTATCTAACTTGTTGGATTTATAATGCTCCGAGGGCTTGGCACATATAAGATTAGTTTCAAGGAGGTGGTACTTGCAAAAACTCCAAAGCCCATGACCCACTTACTAGGTAGAGTAACATAGCTTGAGTTACAATTAAAAAGTATGTTGGGAAACCTACAATTTTAAAACATATCTTTTGAATAGGTAAACTTATCTTATAATTTAATCGAAAGGCATACAAAAATGTGCGTTTAATATTTTGATTAAAAAACGTAAAAAATCCTTGTAAACGGATGGAAGTTATAGCATATTCTAAACATTTAATAAATTTTCTTTGCTTTTAATGTCAAATCATAAACTTTCTTTTATGTAAAATATTGCATTAATCTTTCAATGAAAAACTTTTCTGCATATTTTATATTTCCTAATAAAAAAAAAATATTTTTTATTTTGCAGATGTATACATTACACATTTTTCGAAGCAAGGCTTTTTCAAGAATAGTTATTTATCGCATCCTTTTATAAACAGCTTTCCGCAGATATAAAAATTATAACAATTATAAGATTAAAACAATTAAACAATTAAAATTTTGATGCCATAGCCATGGGCTAAAAAACTGGTTTTAGTCTTAGGATTGTACATTTTTATGTTCGTAGAACCGTTTCTAATCCACCGGATATTAATCGGTTTTGAATCGATACTGGAGTCAGATGAACTTTTTGTATGATTTCTCTGACTAAAGAACATCCATAGCCAACTTCGTTTGTCCGTCTGTCTGTCCATTATCATGGCAGCTTCAAAGGCCAGAAAGGATGACAAATAAATGTCTATAAAAAAAAACAATTTGTCTGTTTTTGTGTATGAAGATTTTCTTTTACTGCATGCTTGTCTCTGTTATGTTTTATGTAGCATTGCATGTACAACATAAGAATGCACAAATAAACTTTGATGCTAGTATCATAATATGTATTTTAATAGTACAGCTACTCTATAGGTATCTGATCGTAAAAACAACAATTTGTGTAACTTATTATTAAGGAGATCTAATTGTGTGATTGACTCACAAAAAATTAGGTTTTTTTATGCGGTACAATAAAATACCAAATTATATTTATATTGGGAAATTTCTTTTACGAATAGGCTGATATTTTTAGGAAAGCTTTGTTTAAGTTCTTAGACAGGCATTTAATTTTATTTTAGGAAGAAATTTAGAAATCAGAAACTTATTTCATTTGTAAAACAAATTTTAAATGATAAAGTTGGTGATAAAAAAAAACCAATAATGTAGCTATTCTATAACTAGGGTATATATTTACGTTTGTCTGTCACTCCGTCATATTAACTTTATTGATGAACATCACTATCTGAAAAACATATTCACCATATGTATAATTATCGTTTTATTTCCTAATCTTAAAAACAATCAACTTTGATACTTTTTAGCTTTTAATTGCTGTGCTAAATATGAACACATAATTGTTCTTGTTGTTTTTGTTTTAATATTTGGCGCAAGTTTGCTTTATTGCTATCTCATTTGTATGCCAGATTTTTACTTGTAGTAAATCTTATTAAGAAAGTTAGACAAGAGAATACTAATTAACGGCTAATATCCATTTTTTGCCAGTTTTTAGAACTAGCGGCTGTGCCACAAGATTACAGGTGCTTTTTCCGGGACTTTTATATTCAGAGGGTAATGACCTACCCTTTTCACTACAAAAAGCCTAAAACCTAACCATTACTTAAATCTTCTTTGTAAAATAGGCAACGCTTTCCAAGATTTTACTTGAAACACGAACAAAAACATTTTTCAGTGCATTTAATTAAGCGATGAATGCGCACAAAAAATAGATCAACAAATTAATTTAAAAGTAAAAGATTAAAGAAATTGAAACATAGATATGTAAGAATATAGAAGAAGAGTAATGCAATCCAACGAATGATGGAACAACAGAATTGTAACTTTGGTTATTCAAATCTTAGATCTTACACCAGATTATCATGTTCTCTAATAAAGTTAAACTTGTAGTTGGCTAAAATAACAATCCGTACCAGACATCTATTTAAACCATCCACCCCCTTCACCAGATTCACCCCCTTTAACCCATTCCCTCCAGCTGGTCTACGAATTGACATATAAATGATGTCAATGTTAGCAATCTAAATTGGCGACAATTTTACCCCCGTCATAATATCCACATATATTCTTCATCCATTCTATGATTGGTTAAAAAATTAAATAATCTGAACAATTCCCTGATTTCTTCAACTTCTTTCTGTAGAGTTTCAATTTCGCTGAAATAAAAAATCCAATATCATTATCCTAATAGAAAAAGGTGTAACAGATACATATGTACGTAAGTCTGTCCGTTAAGAAACCACTTCAAAACCATTTCTGAGTTTTTATAGATTATATAGATAATTGGCAGTTAATGGTTTTAATAGATATGTGAGTGATTACCTGTTTTTATGGTTAAGCGCAATCTCTAAATTCTGGTCGGCCGTCTCCTTTTGCTTTTCTATTTTTTTCAATAAGTTTAAGTTTTTCATCAAATTGTTGACATACATAGTACCTCGCCAGAAACTTTTTTCAAGTATGGCTTCGCAACAGATTAATATCCGGTGGATAAGAACCGGTTCTCAGCCACACTGAAAAATCATGCATCGTATCGTATTATATCCAGTTTTCTACGAATATAAAAAATTGTATTATCATAATAATAATCATTCGGCATCTCGGGGCTAACAAAACTGTTTTTAGTCTTATGATTGTACATTTCTATATGCAAGGAAAGCTGTTCATAATACGCTGCGATAAATAGCTATTGGTTTATGGGGATAGGCAAATTATCAAGAGAGGGTTGTCCTACCCCAACGGATCGGAAACCAATCACAAAAATATTAAAATAGTGTTGAAGGGGAAAATGTTCCACATCTCTAGGAAATAGCTTAAAACCATCACAGGAACAGAAAAGCAAAAGAAATATTTAATAATAATTGCGCACTTCTTGCAAAAAGCTAAGTATTTACAAAAGAGCAGCTACTCTAAAACTAAAGCATTCCTTGTCAGTCAGTCCACCACTATTATTTTATGTTATTAGGGCGGTATATTTCACTCTTCCTCCTTTTTAAAATAATAAATTGAAAATAAGGCGGGGAGGAAAGTTTTCCATGCATTTTTTTCCCGTCAGGTGAGGTTAGATAGAACTGTAACGCAGGGAAAGCATCGATATTCGATTGTTTTTGCTGCGCTACATTAATACAACATTATGATTGTTAAAGTAAATAAATAGCTTTACCCAATACCTTTAATAGAAGAACAAATAATGCATTTACTTTTGTTGATTTAGTAAAGTTGTTCAGCTATTTATTTTCTTCATTTGTTTTGTGTAGAAATTCACACCAAATATTCATTATTCGCAAAGGACACAATACAATCTGTCCCGATTTTGTATTACTTTTGCGGAACATTTTTCCAGTTACGTCATATTTTTCTTTCCCGAAAAAGGGAAGGGGGAAAGAAAAAAAAGGGAAGGGGGGAAGAAAAAAG
>LS043897.1:32022-43273 GCA_900241095.1 Acartia tonsa | reverse complement strand
ATCTAAATTACGATAAATTGGTTTGATCAAACCTTTTGGGGCAAAGCCCCTAGAGGCTAGGGGCGAAGCCGCTAGTATTATATACAGTGAGAAATAATTCTTACATAAGGAATACTTGGAAATAAATAGTTGTTTCATATTGAATTTAATAGTATGAATTAAAAATCAAATCATAATATTTTGATAACTAATTTATAAAAAATGATAGGCATTTTTTTTTGGAAATTATGTATCTAAATTTAAATCTTGTTAAACAAAAAATATAAACAATGAACGTATATATCCTTGTTTTTTGTGCCTACATACTATATTGGTTTCCTATTCAAATTTTTATTCTCATACTTTTTATATATTATTTTTAAGGAAAAGGTTTAAAGAAATTTTGTTTTTTGTTGCAGTTTAGCCTTTACATATTTCACTTGCGGCTACGCCCCCATAAGGCCTCTAGGGGCACGTATTTTTTTCTTTCTTTTTAATCTATGTTAAAATTAGCTTTCTACTAAAAATATTTTATTCGCCGCTAGATGGTGTTGGCTTTTTGCTAATTGCCAAAAATATCCTCTAGGCGAAGTTTTCTCAATTTTTTTCTTTTTGGCGATTGTTAGTACCCTAACCAAAAAAAGTTATAAACCTACCCAGGCTCTATGAAAAGCTACACTGTAAAGGAACACTATATCGGTTTAGCGGTTAGCGGGATCCTTCGGTACAAACAGACAGACAAACATCCTGTTACTTTATTATTTGGACTTCCCATCCTCTTGATGATTAAAATGCTAGATCATTACCTGAATATGCAATGTTGAGAAATGAGTCCACACAGACTGAGGGCCAAGATTCCTCCCTGACAAACCAACCAGCTCCATAACTTATTGTTCCTTGGAATATTAACATAAGTTAAAAAATTTATTTTAAATATCTATTCCTACTTATAAAAAAGTTAAAGGATTTCTTTTTTTAGCTCACGATTTCCTTGACTATTTAAACGACATGCTATTCCTTTAACGTGAAACTTCTTATAGGTTGATAAAAGTTTTATTAGTTACTATTTTGGCAGGAACAGGTATAACCAACAAGCAAAATAAATATAAAATGATATTTGGGGGGCAAATGAAGAGGGCGTCAATTTTACAATGTGTAGCCTCCCCAATGACAGCTGAAAAACACGTATAGGTTTCGTGATTTCCCCCCGAATTAATTTCGTTATTGGTAGAAGCTGCTATTTTGGGGGAGGGTATCTAAATCAAAATATCAGCGAAATGGGGTCATTTTTTCTGCGTATTTTCCGTAAAGTTGTGCTTTACCGTTTAGTCAATTGCGCATATTAAGTCAAACTGTTCTTAATTATGACCATTTCATATATAAATATATATTTGGTCATAATTAAGAACAGCTTGACTTAATAAGCGCAGTTGACTAAAAAGGAACACACAACTTTACGGAAAATACGCGAGAAAAAAAAATGACCTCATTTACCCTAACTGAAATGAGATATGACAAACAGTTTAGGGGAAGAATGATCGACCTCATCCTAATAATCTTACTGTTTATGTCTGTAAAGATGACCATCGTGCAGTGGTGTTACATGACGTTTATATCTGTGATGAGGATTATGTTGTGGATGAGCTCCATGCTGGACATGGTGGGGTGCATAGTGAGGCTCTCGCAGGTATCCTTCCTCTGGTGAGTTATCTATAGGCAACAGTACTGCATCCTCTATAAGAATAACAAACTTTAAGTAAAATAGTACCTATGTATTTATTTTTCAAAATTAAAAAAAAATGGGGGCAAGTTTTTCCCCTATTCTTCAGGGCTCGGCATCCATACATAAAATAATAACCATAAAAATCGGCTGGATACTTAAACCAGAGGTGAATTCTTAAAAGACTGTTGCCCCACTAAAATCAGTGAGGCAAACAAAAAAATTAGAGGGGATAATTTTGCCTCATTAAAATTTTAGTGGAGCAAACTGATTTTTGTGGGGCAGAAGTTTTTTAAAGAATTCACCCCTGTTCCTGACATGGTAAGCTGTCTTTTTAATATTCTAATAAAAGCATCCAAAACTGCTTGCATATGAGGCTTATGCGCGGCTCACGCGAGGCTGCCTAGCCATACTTTTTATACTCTTCTAATTTTTTAAATTTTTTCTACTATTAAATTAATATTCAATTTAATATATATAAGTATTATTGTAAAATTGTCACCTAGAAACCAAAATCCTTGAAGCAGATCATATTTCTGCATATCCAGGCTAGGTCCATAATGAGCCATGTCTGCAGGGCTGGGTAGAATCAGTATGGGCATATCATACTTGTGGGGGTTTTTACTATTCTTCTTTATAAACCTAGAGCAATCAATTTGATAAATTTTGGATATTTTCTAGTATTTTTTTGTCCTCATTTTTGTGTAGATTCCCTAAGCCAAGTTTAATGTTAAAGATAGGCATATGACTGGTATACAGTATACAGATTGGCAAAGACCATCAGGTTTTAATTTCCATCTCTAATATAGGGCTTGTCTGAAGAGGCAGATAGTTTTTTGATAACATAAAATTATTGTAGTTAAAAAAGTTTTTCTCTTCTGGTAATTTGAGATATAAGGCAGACTATTTAGATAAAAAAAATTACTGAACAATGCACATCTACTCTATAAATCTACCTTTTCTTAACTGCTTTAATTTTGTGTGAGATTCGTATAACCATAGAGCATCGTTATTTACTATGTACGTATGTCTGTTTCTTATGTTTTCCATCCATTTGTTTTGATTGTCTTAATTTGAAATTAAAGAGCTTCGCTACTTAAGGATGTTATCATCCTTATTCAAAGAACTACATATACCTATACAATATATAAATTCAACATAAACTTAATTTGCTTTTCTATTGATTTTGCACTGATTATAAAATAATTTCTATCTAATTTAATGAAATGGTAATTGGATGGTAAAATATCAATTGCGCATAAAAATGTGTTTGTTTACATTCGCTAAAATCAGAAAGGTCAAAGTTAAGTAAAACCGCTAAGATCAAAACAAAAAGGAAAACATTGCCCCCATAAACTGAGCATATAAATAAAAGTGTAAAAAAAGCCAAAAATCATAATAACAAAATACATTAAAAATAGATAAAAAAAAAAGAGCAAAGCACACAATGCATGGACAAACAGACAAAGTGAGTTATAAATAAGATTTTCAACAAAGAAGGAGAAGAAAAAAGATAATGATAAGATAAATAGAAAATCAGATATAATGCACCATAGCGCTACGGACAGACAGACAGACAAAGTGAAATATATGTAGTAGCTTCGATATTTAAAACGGGCGATAGGGCTTAATCAATATTTTCTATAAGAACCATATAACAATTGGCGATAATGATATTTCAGCGTAAGTTTCTGGACACCTAATTATATTCATGTGCAGAATTAATTTGGACTAATTACTTTCCCAGAATTCAATTTCCTCTCCTAATTTCATTTTAAAAGGTGATATTTCTACTGCAAATTGTTTATTCACTAAATTGAAATAGAACAAGGATGACAACATGCATAAAAGCGAACCTCTGAAACGTGATAGGACAAACAAACATTAACACTTGTAGAGTGTCAGAATTGAATAATCAGAATATAAATGTATAAAAGTTGAAACAAAATTGTAAGTAAATTGGTTGCAAAAACAGGATAATGTTTAAGGACCTACTTACATTTTTATGACTTGATTATAAAAATGCTTCGCTTATAACATTAAACTTTGTTGTCCTAGGAATCGGTATTCCAAAAAATCAGATCAATCGAATAAATATATCACATAAAACTTTTTAAAACTGTTTAAAATAGACATACGGAAATTCTGGTAACGATTATAGAGTTGCTACTAAATCATACCTAACTACAACAGGAATCATCAGGCAAAGTTTTAAATCAATACGCCAACATGCCTAAATTTACGAAAAAGCAATCCAATCCTAGAAGTAATCACTTGTAATTAATAGGACAAAACTACATCACGTAAACGATAGATTTCAAAATGTCTTTAAAATATCTATTTGTGCAAATCAGTTCATTTGCCTAATAAAGTTGTAAATAACAAATATTTGAATAAATTCGGCCAAATAATGTGAAAAAGGCATTATGTATGAGTGTTGGTTACACACTTACTATGGTTCTAGTGGCCATTAAATTGAAGATTTATTCCATGCATTTAAAAGATCTATATCTCATATTTGAGAGTATGATGTAGAGTGTCCCTGTTTATGTATATAACCGAGCTACTCTATAACTTACTTTGTCTGAGGGTCCGTCCTATAGAGATTATATGATTTACTCGGCTGTTAAGAGATGTAGAAAAGTTATTTTTTTTACACAATTCTTAGTCTAAAACACTTTCCAAGACTGAATTTCTATAAGATTAATATTTTTAAAAACAACCAGTCTATTACATTGATATATGTATGTAGAAGTAGTTATTTACAAGGATTATGGGGGCTAACAACTCTATAGTTGTGTAAATATAAATATTATGAAAATAGAACCATCCTATTATATTGGCCTATGTATGTAGAAGTAGGTAGTTTACAAGGATTATGGGGGCTAACAACTCTATAGTTGTGTAAATATAAATATTATGAAAATAGAACCATCCTATTATATTGGCCTATGTATGTAGAAGTAGGTAGTTTACAAGGATTATGGGGGCTAACAACTCTATAGTTGTGTAGATATAAATATTATGAAAATAGAACCACTCTATTATATTGGCCTATGTATGTAGAAGTAGGTAGTTTACAAGGATTATGGGGGCTAACAACTGCATTTCATACTATAATCCATGCTTTCAACACAGAAAGTGTCAAATATTTGTAAATATTAACTAGTGGATCCATTTTTTTACAATTTCTATAAAACTTTGTATATATTTTTAATATATAAGCAAATATCCATAAGATGAAAAATGCTGTATCTAATAATTATGGATTTCTGACTTTTATATCATTTTAGGTACTATTGGGTACTGGGTTGCTCAGAGTTAGGGTAACACAGGTTTAATCCCTGCAAGAGTTGGGCAAAAGAAAAAGCTACATGACTTAAAAAAAATAATGAGTAAAGGGGTTTCAAGTGCTTGATAGTCACTTCGAGGGAAAGAATCGAGTAAACTTACCTAATTTTCCAAGCGCCGGCCTCCATGTAGCCACAATCAAAATTCACTTGAACTGTTTGTTCTACTCTTTGACCTAAAAAATATTGCTCAAAATATTTTATTTTCTCATTAAAATTAGAACTTCCTTGTAAGTTTTATTTCTTTGGTTTCCTATTAATAGAGAATGTACCTAAACAAATTAAAGATGTTTTTTTTTTTAAATCAAGTTTAAATTCACGTGAAGTCTGCAAGTCAAATAAAAATGTACCTTTATCTCTCTTTCTCTATCAACCTAACTACAATTCTTCGGTAGGTATTGTCATTACATTATCTTACCTGTGCCATCATCACTGACATGTTCTTTATCCCAGACAATATCAAATTCTCTTTCACAAAATATTTCTCCCTGCAATAATAATATGCCAGTGATAGTTACATGGACGAGTTTAGCTAATTACCAATTCTGATTTTTAAAATAATTCAGTTTATTTGCAGAGAGGGTGAGGACAATGATGGTAAAACTATGTAATATGTACTCTCAGTTGTGTGTGGTAGGGAAATGTGATAGGGTAACATCCCCCTTAAGATTGAAAAGGCCTGCCTTCACCTTGTTTCACCTCCTAATGGTTTTACATCCCCCTTGTGATACGCTGTGCACGCCACTCACTCTTTACAATTACAAGGTAAAGCTCACATAGGTACAAAATAAATCGAATCTAAAAATCATGGGCCAGATCAAAAGGTCGTAAAAAAAGCTAAAATGTCGCTCGAAATATTTTTTCGCGAATTAATTCAGTTGTTGGTTACAGCAGCAACCTATCCAAGGCAGAATTTGTATAATACAGATTTGTAGTTAAGATGGATAACCAGCCATTTCCCTGTTACCCTGATATTATGCTGGGTTAAATTTGTTAACATACCAAGATTAATAATAAAAATTGTTGTTTCAGATATTCTTATGAGCAAGAAACACATGTAAAAATTTTTGGTCTCCCATTTTAACTGGGTGAAGCTCTTTATATGTGCATGTGAAAAAAGGGGATAAATTGGAAAACTTTTAGTCTTAATGTCATAATAATGGATTAATCTAATATGACGTATTTGGGATACTTGGGCCAATTTTTTTTTATATTTATCTAATGTCAAACAATTTTAATGTCAAATAATGGACTACTCTAATATGACGTCATTCGGGATACTTTGGCCAAAAAGTTAATTTATCCCCTTTTTTTATTTGCACTATAAAGACCTTCTAACTGGGTACTATATTTTACTTTTGTCTCTGGAAATGAATGCAGTGGAATAATATAATTAGAAACTTATTAAACTTCAGAAGTATGTATATTAATAATAACAGATACAATAATTATAGTAAACAATTATACAGTTAGAGAATAAAACAGTTAAGTGTTTTACAGTAATAGTATTATAATGTTATGAAATTTCAGTAATCTATACTCTTATTTTTAGAACCAAATACTTTAAATAGTATCTGCTCCACTAAAATCCGTATTATTTATTTTCGCAAAAAAATGTCTATGTTTCTGAAATTTCTAACCTTGACTTTGAGAATATTGTACATTGTTAATATGATTAGAATTTCATATTAATCAAATACCTATAACATAAGGTATATATTAGAGATATGGAGGGTAAGAACTTTGAAAAAAAAATTATATTCGACACTGAATAAAACTTTCATAAAAGCGAAGAGTAAAATGCATATTGTCTGACCATCATACATAATTAAAGACATTATCAACTGTAACTAAGAACTGAATCAATCACATAGAAAAAATATTTCGTAATTTTAGCTGATTTAAGGGGTAGTCTTAGTAAATACCAAGGTAGTCCCCAAGATCAAATGAAATTGGGAAATATTTTTTTCTTCAAATTAATTCAGTTGTTGGTTAAACCTATACCTCAATCGTACTAGGATTCAGCATATTAAAAATAAGCACCGACGACTTGAAAGTTTTAAGGATGATATTCTGTTTTCAGTTTCCTAACACGTTTTCTGCAATAATATTTTAATATTAAAACTTGTTATATGCTTTGACATTATAGCAACGAATTCGCTAAAATAATTCAATAAGATTTATAAAATGGAAATTTTGCTACTTTAAAGAAATCTTAAACTCACCTTTGGATTAAAAAGAGTGCCGTGTATAGTGAGAACATCTCCTGTTGGGTTTCCTTTATCCTCCATATTAAGATTATCAATACTTATAGTATCATCAATTATCTCATTAGCTCCAGCTTTACATTCTTCACTAAATATATTTATATTAATACTTATAGTATCATCAACCATCTGCTTAGCTTCTGCTTTACATTCATCACTAAATATATTTATATTAATACTTATAGTATCATCAACCATCTGCTTAGCTCCTGCTTTACATTCTTCTTAGGTCCTTAAATGTTAATGTTTAAGTTCAGGAGTTCAAATGTTAAAAACTATCTTTTTATCTTCTTAATACACCTTTGCAAAAAAGTGACTTAAAAGTCTATAGTTCAGTAAATTTAAAAAGCAATCCAAATAAATGCAATATAAATGATAAAATGAAAGCAATACAAATAGAAATGACGAGAGCATTGAATTTTTTTTTAATTGGTTGAAGAACCAAACACTAAGTTCTAAAAAAGTAAAATTTAGTGTAAAAACTACCAAACTAATCAAATCATAGAAAAAAAGGAAGGCAAAAATGAATAGTACAGTATTTTTCTACTTTTAACTCACCTATCTCCATCAGAAGAAGTTCTGAAAAAGAATTCAAAGAAAATTGTGGTCGTGCCGACAGGATGGAAGGGGAAGGGTGTGTTTGTGATGACTCCATATTTCTCATCCTTACCCTCCGCAGACCAACCTGATATAGATGCAAATTAACAGCAATATTCTACGAAATTAAAGGATCAACTAAAGTTCACGGTAAAATATTCATGGTAACAAACATTTCTAAAAATTTATGAATTTCAAAGGCTGCTAGCTGCCAAACGGCTGAACGTACAGATTATGCCCACACACCGTTTTAAGCGGCATAAGAAGCCCTACAAATAGGAATTGGAATAGCTAAGATCCAATGATGCACAGGGAAAGCTTCACAAAGAAAAAAAAACGCGTAAAATATGTCTTTTTCGCGCATTTCTCTGCACTGCGAGATAATTGTGCATTATCGATTTATGGCTATTCCAGATTATTTGTAGGCTTTCTTAAGCCGCTTAAAACGGTGTGTGGGTATGATCTGTACGTTCAGCCGTTTGGTAGCTAGCAGACTTTAAAGTTCATAGATTTTTGGAAATATTCGTTACCAGGAATATTTTACCGTGATCTGCAGTTGATCCGAAATTTCATATAAATCCAAGTCTGCTTATGATAGAGTGCCTAATCGATCGTCTATAAATCACCATTTCAAAACCAAATTACTGGATAGTTCTATTATCTAAAAGATTATTGACTAATAGCCAATAAAACAAAAGTATTTCATATGGATGTACTGAATTTCAGGAAAGGATTATACCAAGTTTTCAAGCTGAAGCAAGCATCAAAATTTATTTGGCACATGATTAAATTTGTAATATGTGCTATTTGTTATAGACATGAAGCCAGAAATAGGTATAAAAAAGATTTTCCTTTAAACAGGATTAACAATTATTGTGAACAAAATAATACTTAATGATATCGGGCAAAATTTTTCATTCTGTTGCAAAAGTAAAATGATAAAGTAAATTATTCATGCAATTTCTAGCTCAGTAAAAGCATTCTTTTTATCATAATTGCATTACAATAAAAATTTGCACAATTAAAAAAACTTGAATTTAAGGTTGTATTACAAGGATAATTAACAAAGAGGCATATCGTTTTTAAATGATAACACTGTATACATACCTTTTAAAGAGTTAAGAACTTTATTAACTGTAAGATAGTAAAATTTAATCATATGGACAACGTTAGTCAAGGAGAAGCTGCGCTTCCTAATAAAAATATAAAATAATCTCTTACCAGTAAGTCTAATAATTCTGAGGTCACCAGCTGGATAGCAGTACGACTAAAATATTTAAACTTATTTCAGAATTTCAATTATTTTGTTTGATAGATTTAATCATTATAATGGTGCATATAGATTCATAATCTAATTCATTTTTATAATGAAGTAAAATTATTGGGGTAAAATTAACGTAAGTTGGGTGTAAAACGATTTTTTCATCAAAAATCGACAATAAATTCCTCCTATTAATGAACATGTATGAATAAACAAAAATGATTGTAGACTCGCTACGCTTTTATGATAATGAGTATATGTAAAAGTTTTCCTGGATACAATAACATCTTTGGGCGTTTCAAATATTTTTTGAGTCTAAATCCACAAGCAAGGCTAAACCAATGGATATAAAACATACGTGGATATTATGAAAAAAAATTGTCGTCAATTTAGGTTGCTAACATATACATTACTAATTGGTTAGTTCGTTCATCCAGTAGAAGTGGAGGGGACAGGGTAATGGGGTTGGTGTTCGTTATCATAGCCAGCTAAAAGTTTAAATTTATTAGATTAAATGATAATTTGGTGTAAGGTTATAAATAATAATAAATCTATTGCTATCCTCGTGATAAAGTGAAGCCTTAAATTTAAACAGTTTTACTTAAAAAAAAACATTTAGAATGCTAAGACGTACCTAACTCTCAAATGGAAAACGATCCATGAATGGATAAAATTGAATAAAAACGTGTCCTTAATTTTGCAATACTACATTAGCACATGACCAGCCTGACCAACCACAAGTTTTTGCGCAATTATGTGCAAATTTTGCATTTGGCAGGTCTTGCAAAGAAATGAAAGTACTCGCTTTTTTGCAATAGCTTTACAGGATCAGGACAGATTTTCTGGGATTTTAATTAAATTAATTCGTGCCTATTAAAGTTTCAGTTTTTGTATACCCTTACATTTGCCAAAATAAATTTACAACCATTCATCCCCCACCCTCATTTAAAACAGCAAGTAATAAAGAATTTCGTATAGCAAAATAATGGGAAAATGAGATTTTTTTATTAATTTACTTTACCTTTCTTGTATTAAAACAATTCGATCATTGAAAGAAAACAAAGCAGCGGGTTTCGTCGTATTTTCACAGAAGCGACAAAACCCGCTACTTCGTTTTCTTTTCATGATCCAAACAATTTTCCCCTAAAAAATGCAAACAATAAAGTATTAAAATTACTGAATTTCTGGACCTATCCTCGTAAGTAAGTAACTTGGAACAAAGATAATTGCAAATTGGTCTGAAGTTTCCATGACATATTTTTTTAACAACTTTAAATTTAGAACTTAAAAGAAAGCATAGGTACATCATTAGTAGCTAACAAATAATGGGGGGAGGAAGTTAAACAAGCTCTACTTTTCCAACCAATTACTTTTCATTTTATTTATGATTTATCGAATGTATAGTAAATATTTTTGCAATCACATTTCCTTTCCAACATTTAATAAAAACAAAAAAAAATACGCATTTTAATAATCAAGGGGTTGAATGTCCGCAAAAGTTGGGATTTAATGCCTTTGGATCTACTACAAAGGCCTAGATCTTAGGTGTTGTCAACCATCTTCAAATGAATCATTTTTATTTAAATTGTACTTAAAAACTTTTTTCTTTAAGAAAAGTATTTTATCCGAATCCAAAGTTCATTTTCCAAATATTACTTCAATTCAAGTATCCAAGTATCATAAGCCATGCCTTTTTATAGGTCTTAATGAGCACACGGGTAGATATAACATATAGACATCCAAATTACTTACCTAACTATTGAGATATGTGTAAAAATACACAAATTTGGATGGGGATTAGTTGAGTAATCAGAAAAGTTTTTGACAGACAGAGTGAAAGTTATTTTAACAAACTGAGCCAGGGAGTTGGAATCAGAAAAAAATCTAATCAAATTATTCTTAGTAATGTTTCTTTTAATAAAGTTATTGGAGAAAAGCCTTATATTTAAATACTAGAGTTGGCTCAATATAACTATATCGCTATTGGCTAGTTTTCTATAAGTACATATCTATTTATCTATTTCTCAATAAATAAATTTTCCTCCCCCGCCATTACTATCTAAAAGAAAGAAGTAAA
>LS043897.1:4335-15352 GCA_900241095.1 Acartia tonsa | reverse complement strand
TTTTATCGTTCTACTACTGTTTTTTACTTATAACACATAACCTTTACAGATTTTACCAGAAACCTACCCCTCTCTTTCTCGGCTGCTGTATATATTTTTTTGATATTTCGTGTAAAGATTTCCATGAACCTTAAGCATCTACTATTTAACTCAACTTTTCTTCAATCTGCTTGGCTGTTCTTTTAATTTTACATAAAGAGCTTCGCTTAATGTTGTCATCCTTGTTGAATGTTGATCACTAAATTTTACATTTCACGTCTTTACATATTCCAAATTCGTTTCTTTTTCAATCATACATATGCATTATATATGTGTTGACGGACATAGGTATACAGAGACCAACTAATAAGGCTTGTGTGTGTGTGTGTGTGTAGCCATAGTTTCTTAGTGTCTCAAGGGACCTACTATTTATTTCCTCACCCTCGCCGAGTAGGGCAGGTGTCCCAAATTAAGTCACCGTAATGAATGACGCTCTCCACAGAGGAGCTTGGGTAAGGGTTGAACTGATATCATGTACGAGACTATTGAGTATCCAAACTACCCAATTGTCACCCTTCTTACACAACCAAGGGGAAGTTGCGTGATTGTATTGCGACTGGGAAATTCGAGTTACCACATGGGGACTAAAACTCGAACTCTCACCACCGTAACTCAGTGCGTTACCACTGAGCTACGACGCCCCTCTTATAAGGCTTGTAGAATATTTTAGCTTGTAAATACAATATACATACGTCATACCTACATAGTTCATTTTTGTACACATATTGAATTCAATTATACTCTAGCAAATTAAATTGATTTTATATTCTACTTTGAACCTTTAAATATCTTACTACTCTAAAAAAATATTTTTGTTTGTTAGAAAAACAATACTGCAAATTTTATATGACTATCATGAAAGTATATTTTATGAAGAAAAAAAAATATTTTCAGAGTAGATAGTAAGATATTTAAAGGTTCAAAGTAGAACATAAATTCAATTTAATTTGCTAGAGTATAATTTCTACCTACCTAAATTTTAGAAATATTTTTCGTCCTTCGTCATCCGTTGAATTTGTTGGAAACTTTCTTGCAAAGAAATACCTTAGGCAAATAAAGTGATTCAATTAGCCAATTCTATAAGTATCCTATGTTTTGTAATTTAAAAAGTAAAGTTGGATGTACCTTTTAGTCAAACTGTTCTTATTAAGAGAAAAGCTACTGTGAAAAATACGAAGAATCGCCCCATAAGGTGCGATGTTTCGAAAAGGACTAGTATACCCAAACATTGTTCAAATTGTTACCTTTCTAATAGAAAAAAAATCAAAGAATTTTAAAACACATGTCCCAAAACTGTTAAATGACTATCTCTTGATGACAAATGAATTATTTACAGAAAATATTCGCTCTAACAAAATCATTACAATATACTCTAAAATAGACACTTTAATAAATTATGAGCAAAGCTTTTCCTTAAATTAATGAAATTTTAACCTGTGTGTCTGTTCAGCTAGTTCTCCAAAATCTTTACTATCAATATCTTTGGGTCCCTGAAAATAGAGACAATTTGTAATAACAGGGATTTTTAATTGAAAAGTAGCGAAGCATTAAAAATACAGAAATTTAATAAATAACTTAATATTTACATCACCCAGGTATTGAAAATATCATATATTGTATGTAAAATACATGGAATCATGAGTCTAGGATAAGATACATTTTATCTATTCAAATAGAATAAGGATTTAGTTACATATATTTACAATGTACAGTGACAGGGTGACATATTCTTGGGTTCCAATTATTCAGATAATAATTTGTATAGCCTTAACTAAATATATAGTACACTAAGACCCACATAGATACCTTTTTCATTAAATTCTAATTTTTTGGGGTCTATTCCTCGTTCCATTAAAGTATTGGGAATAAAAACAAAATGGTGTTTTTAGCATTTGTGTTAGTCAAATATTATCAAAATATATGCAAAAAAGGACAGTTTTTAATTGTTTGTTATAGAAGCTCTGTGTAGTTTTTCTTCCAGTGAAATGTCTCTGTCTCAAACTAGACTTGAATAACAATAACCAGGATAATTAGGACATTTTGTGTTAATTTGGAAAGTTTATGACAAGTTTTATACAGTCTTTTAGATTTAAATAGAAGAAATATTTTAAAATTTCTTCTAAATAAGGAAAATCGTTTGATAATTTTAAGGTGAGCCAAACGAAACTTCAATATTTTTTATTAGAAAGTGTATTGTATATATCATTATATGTAATCTTATGTATAAGAAAGGACTATAGAAGGTTGACAAGGATTAGATTAACTACCTAATCAAGATATATTTTTACTTTAGAGATGTGTGGTTTTATTTTATTGGATACCTAGTCTCTTTTCATCACTAGGGCCGTGTATTGTTCTATTATACTTTTAAGTATATATCTTGGTATGGTTTTAGGCTATTTTTCTATTAAATTTCCTATCAAATGGAATTTTTCTATAAATCATTAGGGGGAACATTACAGCTTTACATTTTGAGTGATGCTTTGATTATATATTTAAAAGTTTTCCGACGTTTTCAATAATCCTAAACAATCTGAATACCTAACCAAACCGACTTCTAAATATTCAAAATTGTCAATTTTAAAAATTTAGAATAAAATATTTGAAATTTGCCTCGTGTTTATGTGTATGCGTTTGTGTAAGGTGTGCAAAGATTATGCAAAAATTATCAGGTATCGTGAGGCCAAATTGAAACAAATCATAATCTTTACCTAATAATTAACTAACATCTGTGTATGTAATGTGTCGTGGCATTGCTTTATAACCAGATTTATTTGTGGATTGTAAGTACACCTGTGGGCTGTGCATCTAATTTTTCGCGGCATTACTTTTTTCCCAGATTTATTTGTGGATTTGTAAGGACACTTGTGTATGTAATGTGTCGCGGCATTGCTTTATTCCAAGGTTTATTTGTGGATATGTATGGACACCTGTGTATGTAATGTGTCGCGGCATTGCTTTATTCCCAGATTTATTTTGAAAATGATAAATGATCTTTATTTGTGTAACCAGCCCAGGTCTCTGATAAAATGGGCTGCAGGGATGCGTAAATGTACTAAAAATGTAGTAAAAATAAGGGAGGAGTTAGAGCTAGAAAGATATCCTTTAAATATAGTATATACTAAAGTAAAAGGATGTGTGTCTCTGTATTCAGTGAAGCTTAACTATTAGTCTTTCATAAATAATTTCCTCTTGGAGATATAGCACCTAGAAAAATTATCATAATACTAATTTTGTGGAAAAAAATATAATCAGAGAGGGATTTAAACCCCGGCCCTGGAGACTAAAGGCTAAAATCATTAAATACCTAAAAATGTCAATCATTGATAGAATATTTATGTTTATTAAACTGAAACCTTGTATCCTGGTAAATATGCATTAATGTGGAAAAATTCTCAGATTTGGGTGGATTTAAATTTTAAGGCAGACATCATTTTATTCTACACACATCATAGATTCAAGGTATGTATTACAGTATTACATGTATGAATTTCAATTCATATCAACACACAATTTTGATATTATTTTTGATTCATTTAATTTTCATTTTAAAAAAGAAATTTTAAAAATAAGATTGAGACTTAACTTAAGCAGGAAAACAATGCTGTTTAACATTTGTGATAATGATTCTAATAAGGGTCTATAGAGGAGAGTTTCCCCAATTGTGATAATCAAAAATAACCCTTCTATAACATTAAAATATTTATCATGTCGTACCTGACCGCAGAAGTCAGCCTCTCCAAGATGTTTACATAAGTTGTACTTGTCCTTTCCTCCAAAACTAATAAGTAAATTATATAAAATTAGCGGGTATGCTCCTAGAGGAATACAGGGACACTTGAAGGCATGGGGTGTAAAGTCGACCCATTACTTATACCTTTAGTTATAAACAGGAAAAAGATACTATACCCTACCCCAAAATATCTATAAATAATCCCTAGATTTATAAGAAGCATCAATAAAAGGAGAACTATACCAGTTCATCTGCACATATATTTTAAAATCTCAATGATGTGTTTTCCAGGTAAAATATATTATTAACATGAAAGATACCTCTTCAACCAGTAGAGACCGACATGGTGAGTTCTGTTCTCAAATGGACCATTCAGTGCCATGGTACTCAAGTAACTCTCATCAGGTATAACTAAATATTAATCACTAGCGGCTACGCCCCTAGTGGCCTAGTGACACTTTAAATGTTGTCTATAATTTTTTAATAATTTCTATGTTGAGTTCAAGTCTCTACGTAATTTTTTTTTTTTATTTCTCTTGGGAGGGTGGTGGTACCCTCCCCCAAAATAGTTATAAACCTTCAGGGACCTATGAGAAGCTACCCTGTTAAGGAGAAGCCGATCGGTTTAGCGGTTATCGAGATCCTTTGGTACAAACAGACAGCAGATTGACAGACAGACATCGTTCTACTTTGTATTAAATAAATTATAATCTTAATCATGAAATTTAATTATTTTCATCTTGTCCATTGAAAGATGTGAGATTTAGTTTAACGATCTGTCTAATAAGTTTATATTTAATTATAGGTTAGAGAGAAAGTGTATAAAGTACAATTTTAAAATACATATCAATACAAAGACCAATGAAACTTGAGACTTACAGAGAATCTCTACTGTTTAAAAGTCAACTCACTTTTTATAAATTTTAAACAGAGTAGCCAAATCAATGTATTTAGACAGTGACATCAAAGTGAAGTTTTTTTTATAAAGATATATAAAAAAAATGCAAAATTACGTGATGAATGACTGCAAAACCCTAAAGTAAAAAGATGTATTTTTTTCTCCTAAATGGCACTTTTGATGTAGATTATTGTTTTGTTTTATTTTTACCCTAATTCTTATCTGGTCATACATTACATGCTTTTCTTGTATATGAACTATAGATTAATTCAAAGATTTCATGTTTCATCCCTTTATTTTACCCATAAAATCTTTTTATACTCTTCTACCAAAAAAATATATTATCTCCTAACTTATTCAAATAGCATCTCTATAACCTGTGCAGAAATAAATAGTTTTTCTCTGGCTGTGCTCAATCCAAGCATATCAAATATTTCCATGTAACTTAATTCTTAATGGGGAAAGGTTCACAGATACAGGGATGAGGGGTTGCAAGATAATATAAACCCTCAATAAAAATGCATAGACCCTTGCTTAAAATGCACCATGGGTTACTTTACAAATTTTTATGAGGAAAAGTTAAAATATCTTGAATTGATGTAACCCTGTATCCCTGGAAATGTTTAAGAACAAACTTTTGTGTGCCAAGCATTAAACGACAATTTTACAAGAAAGTTTTTCAATATGTTTTGTTGTTAGTCTTTGTAGTATTCATGTGAGGGGTTAGTTGTACAATAAACAGTAGGATATCATTTGATGAATAAAGAGTGATGAGCTAAAGGTTAAGTCAAATACATATATTCGCATTCAAAACGAACCTATAAGGCTTTTGGCGTTATTCATTTTAACAACCTTAGAAAGTTATATTTCAAATAACTAGATCAACTAGTTTAAAATTTGTAAGAATTTATACAAAAGATTCAGTTCAAAATTATTCTAGAAATCCAGAAACAAGGATAGTTCTTTTAAATACTTGGTTTAGATCAGTTTGATTATACCTATCTTATCTTATTTTCTTACTATAAATTACTATAATCTATGCCTCTTATAATATTTATCTTGTTGAAGGAAATGATACCATTAAAAATTTTGGATGAATGTTAAAAATTGCTGAAAATGGATCCCTGTTTTTGCATGCAAAGTTTAATTTTGCAATGCAACGTGAAGAAGGAAATTGAATAAATTTCACACATGGATCAAAAGTTTGAACAATAACAAATTTTGTTCAATAGTAGCGCAGCAATAAAAGAAAGTGTACAATTTTTACAGCAGCTTCAATAAACCACTAAATTTTTGGTTTAAGCTAGGTATACAAAGTCATGAATGAAGGTTGGACGGACAGTAAATAAGAAAAGAAAACTTACGTACAGACAACTTGGCGCTTCACACAAAGTGTCTTGTTGAGCACCTGCACAGATAAGACCCGCCCTTTTTTTAAATTGATAGAAAAAAAGGGAAGGATAGTTTATTGTTTATTTATTACTTTGAGTCAAATTAGGTTATTATAATGCCCAGCAGGACCAAGTCATCATGGTGTTTTGACCACATAGCAGGAGTTATTCACAGCAAAAACTTCCCCCTTGATTTTCAATTTAGTTGTAAAATAAGGGATCGCAGGGGTTAACAATGCTCAACAGGCACTTTATGTGAAATAATAGACAACTTCTAACTATAGAGTAGCTGCACTGTTGATAATATTAACCTGATGTTTGCATATGGTAGTCGAAGTTCCTCCATTTTTCAACATGGCGCTCAGGAGACAGCACATAGTCAACAAAATCATAAGACAGGGTTGCCCACTACAAGTAAAAAAAATATAGATCAGGGTTGACAAGTTAATGTTACACTAAATGGTTTGAAATAAATATTAAATATAGATGTTTTTTAAGGCTAAATTTCTTTCAGAACTATTAACATGAAATATATTTTGCAATTAAAACTTGAGCAATGTAACAATTAAATAGTCTAAACATTAAACTATGATATTAATCAGCTTAGAATTAGGGATAAATGGACTTGTTTAGAAAGTTAAAGTTCTACTTTGACAAATCATATGATTTTACTTCTAATTTTAAAGAGAAATTATTTAATAGTAAGACATTTTCTTAACAAGCACGCAATATTTTATTACAATGTAAAATTTAACAGGTTGGCAGCATAGAATTTTATAAATTTTGACCAATAATCAAATCAAATAATCAGTTTATAAATAGATCCCTTTAATCTAAATAGGGCCCTTGAGTTCGAACTGTGTTCTTTTAAGTCAGACACACTCATAGGGTCTAATCTTTTTCCAGCATCATTATTATTCTTTCAATTGAAAACTTTTAGGTCTTATTAGGCTTATAAATAGGCAAATATTAGTGACAAATCTATAATCGTTATTAGAAAGTCGTACGTCCATGTAAAACATATTGATCTTCAAATTTTTTACAACAATCTTTCGTATAATATGATTATCCCTTTTTTCAGATTTGATTTCAGAGCTTCGCATTTATGGATGTTATCATCCTTGTTTATTGTGTGCACTTAACTATCCCTACAGGCATGGTGTTGGTGTAGAATGGCATGCAAATGCAACATTTAAACCAACTTGAGAAACTTTACACTATTTCCTCTTTAATCAACAACTTCTGTTCATGGGCGTGAATATGGGGTAAAGGGTTTATGCAGCGTGCAGAACACACTTGACCCAAATTATTTATTTAAAATATTATTGATTAACTTAATAAAATAATATTTTAAGTTCTTACTTTTGGAAAAGGAATAGCTCTGAAGGCTAAGGTAGACGGGTCTAGCTTGAAAGTGCCTTTAGATTGGATGCCCTGATCTTGGGAGTATTTTTAAAAAGCCAACACCTTCCATAGTAAATTAATTTGGAGTTGTAACATGAGTGAACTTTGGGATGTAAAAGTTTGCTTGTGCACGTCCCTGACTACGTTTATTTATACACTTAAACTTTAAACCAAACATTCTGTCATGAAACTTTCAACAGTTATGTGCTAAACTGTAACAAACTTTATTAAATCTTCCTCAATTGAGAGGTAGGAAGTTATATTTAAAGATTCAGCGTATCAAGCATTAAAAAATTTTAGGAAAGTTTCACAGATTTCATATAATGCCAAGTGCTTTCAAGAGTTAAAAAAAACTACAAAAACTAGAATTTAAACTTTCTATTAAAGAAAATGTAACAATACTAACTAACTAATTTTTAAACATTTAAAAGTATTTTCATTGTTCTAAAATTGTCAAACAGTGACAAACCAAAAAAGACGTAAATCATCCCAAAACATATACCTCCTATGTAATAAACAGACAAACAAAAATCAATTAAATATGGATACTTCACATTTCTTTTACATCTGACCAGTAGCTGTTTCAGAGATATTAACATAATATCAACCTGAGAAGTAGTCTTTATCTTGAGTACGTCAGCCGTAGGTTGACCAGCTGTGCGTGTAACATTGTAAACAAATCCATCACAGGCGAACCAGGCCTCATTGCACAGACCTTGGTCATGATCAGGCTACGAAATAAAATCAATTATTACAAAAAAAAATTCAAATTGTAAAATTCCAAAGCTTTCTTTGTAACCAATTTAGGGTGAAAAGCAAATTTTGAGATCAATCTTATACAGTACTTATCTTTTACACATGGTTTTCATGATTTCTGAAAACAAAAATTAATGCAGTAATATTTCAGAGGTTGATTCCTTTTTGTAATAATAAAATGTACTCGTACTAGGTCCCTGCCACCTCTAACTAGCGCAACAACTTTATATATACGTTGATCCAGTAACGACACCTGAAGAATGCAGTCTCTATAAAGTTTCACTTTTCGCAAAAAGATTACAGAAAAGAGTAGAGATGCTCTACAATTAGCAAAAACTTGACTTAAAAATGCAAAATTACTTTATTTTTTTGTATAATTTTGATTTAGAATATCTTGTCGGCACGTTTTTCTTACACTATGTACTTGTGGAAAAGTTCATTTAAAGTTTATTTAAAATTAAAGTTAGGTATAGGTATTATTTTCTATTGATACTTTTTTAGATGATAATTATGAACAACCTTACCTCTTTTCCAACAGGACTGTTTCTCACATTTCCATGGAACATGAACCAATTTTGTCCTCTGTAGGGTGCCAATGCATAACTCAGGTCGTTCATATTTCTTAATAAAAATTTCTTTTTGTATTTTAGACTTTATAAAGGCCTTTGATTATCTAAGTACCTAAAACATTTAACTGTACCTTCTACGTCAAAAAATTATTCATTGTTAGGTAAATCTTTGAATCTTTTTGCTGAAAACATTGCCCAAAATAATTGTTGATACCATGGTGGTTGACAAAATATTAAATTATTACCTTATTGCAAGATCTGAACCGCTCATATTTATTACAAAGTCCCAAGTGCCCATCCTAAAAATTTATATGCCTTTTTAAGGTTATCATTTTCATGTTTTAAATCTGTTTTATTAGCAAAAGAATTGATATAGAATACGTGGATATTGTGACAAGGGAATTTTAGTCATTAATTTAGGTTTTCTAATAGAGTAGATATTGATCAATACATTCCTCTATGGTTGGTCAGTGGAGGGGATGGGTAAAGGCATAAGGGTAAGGGTACCGTTATAATAAACACGTATTTTATATCAGAAGAAAGAAAGATGTCCACCTAGCAAGTTCCTCAAACTGTTCCAAGTGGGCTCTGACAATCTGAAAAGATCCCCAGGAGGTCACAAAACTTCTGGTCTTTGGCAGCACTCTAATCTAACCATTCTTTAACTATAGCTTTAACAAGGATGACAACATCCTAAAGTAGCGAAGCACAAAAAATTAACGGATGGACAAACAGACAAAGTCAGGTAAAAAGCGGAATTTCAGTTGTCACATAAAAAAAGGAAAAGAAAAGGAAGAATATAAAAAGATCCAAGGAAATTACCAATTTTTAAAATAAACTTTTACGTCATGTGTCTTTTAGGCATGGACGACATACATATAATATCTGCTGAGAAAATCACATTTTACCCATGGCATTACAGACTGACTGACGGACAGAGGACAGAACAAATGAATATTTAAGTAGCTTCGATACTAAAAAGGGAGGTTAGTATATGTACCTAGCAAAAAAGCAAGGTTAACTTATAACAAGTGCCATGTGAGGTTAAAGCTAACAGCAAACTAAAAGAAAAAGAATGATTCCTGATATTTGGTACTGGCATCTTTTGTTTCAGATTCTGTATTAGATCATCTCTAATTTCATCCTTAATATTCAAATTTGATTATGTAATTTCTGTAAAAAAATTAACAAGAAATCTAAAGGGATAATAACGGCCGGTAAATGGATGTACATCACCAATACATAGTCTATAAATTTACTTTCCTATAGTCCACATGAATAACATAGAAATGATAATGTCTATAAATTTACCTTCCTATAGTCCACATGGATAACAAAGAAATAATAATGTCTATAAATTTACCTTCCTATAGTCCACATGGATAACATAGAAATGATAATGTCTAT
Source organism: Acartia tonsa (assembly GCA_900241095.1). NCBI lineage: Eukaryota > Metazoa > Arthropoda > Copepoda > Calanoida > Acartiidae > Acartia > Acartia tonsa. The sequence continues at coordinate 5,155 of LS043897.1, read as the reverse complement.
AAATTTACCTTCCTATAGTCCACATGAATAACATAGAAATAATAATGTCTATAAATTTACCTTCCTATAGTCCACATGGATAACATAGAAATGATAAGGTCTATAAATGGACATCAACAGTTGAATAACTGCAGCAACATCCTATTCATAATATAAAATTATTAAAACAATGCGCGACAAAATACCTTGTTGAGCATATATATCTCAGCCACCCCCCCCCCCGTATACAAAAATAACTGGAAAATAAGGGATGGAGGAGAATTTATTTGGTTTATTTGTTAGACACTTTAGGTCAGGTTAGGCAGTGTTATTTTGGGTACAGGGTAACCCGTAATTTTATGGCTCCCCGAAGGGAACCGCGAAACAAAGAAGAAAGAGTGAAAACTCCTTACAACTTAAAATTTTAATCTACATATGTCAATAATTTCATACGAGTTTAAGGCAGTTAGATAAATACTTTGTTGTACTTTGAACTTCAGTAAAGCAATAGATATATTTTTCAACTGAATATATCATAGTAACATAATTTATATCTATTTTCAATCCAATCAAATATAGATTGAACCTATAAGTGAGTATATAATAGAATATAAAATAAATTCTAACCTTATGAACAAGAAGAGCAAAGGCCAATTTGACAGGTATAAGATTCTTGTGGGGATGCTGTTGGATTTGTGTATGCTCCTTCAATTCTATTGCTGATGGCCTTTCTCCTATTAAAGGGGGGGGGGGGGGTTAAGGCCCCCACCCCAAAAAAAATATAAAAAGGGAAAATTTAATTTTAATTGGTATGTTAAGGGGATAGTTGCCCAAATTCGTT
>LS043886.1:11418-28196 GCA_900241095.1 Acartia tonsa | reverse complement strand
ACCAACTTTTTGGTAAAAATTGACCAAATTGCGTTTTTTTGTCTAAGTCCGAAAATTCGGACTTAACCTGAAAAATAGAGTTGTAAAATTGACCACATTTTTGGTAAAACTTCCAAATGTGGTAAAATTTAAAAAAAAAAAAAAAATTTTAAATTTAGGCTTCATTGTATAGAAGTCATTATTTTAAAGTACTACAACTGATTATGAAGAGCTGTTTTTAATTTAAAACACAAAAAACGGGGTTTTTTGTTTCGTCAAATTTTACAAAAAAAATGGTAAAATTTTACTAATTTTTTGGCTAAAATTTTTGCTGGTAAAATTTACCACGAAACTGGTAAATTTTACCAGCTTGACCAGCTTTACCACTTTTCCGGTAAAAAGGGTGAAATTTTGTGGTATTTCGTAGAACCTGGGTTGAGCCCTAGCCCAGACTGTTCGCAACTAATAGTAATGACCACGATGAAAAAATTATGCCATTTTTTGACATTAAAAATAAAGTGAATGCCATGGTCCATAAACAACTTACACAAATTAGTCTAATAAGAATCACACACTTTTGGACTGGTTGTCTATAGGTTATAATATTGCAGAAAAAAACCTAAAATTTATCCAATTTTAATTGACTCTTTTTCATATTCCTGGTTTGTATGTGTGTGTGTGTCTGTTTGTGGTTTAGAGTTGTGTGATTAGTGTTTACATTTCATGTGTGAGGTGTTGAGAGGATGTTTATATGTTCATTAGCATCAAGCATTGCTGACCTTGTTTAAGGTGACTGACAGGATCTGGTTGTCTGTCCTGCAACACGTGTTTGTCCTTGTTTTTCATCCTGTCATCATTTTCTTATTGTGATTGATAAACTTTAAGGTTACAGGGAATATGATTAAAAAGTTTAGGTTTGATTAATTGATATGATTTATATGCACACTATCTATATTGACAATGCACGAAGATACTGCTAATTTTTTTGTGAAAAAATGTAAATAAATAACCATACCCTGATGATGTTTATGCCAATAAACGAAAATATTCATGTGTTGACTTTTGTCCTTGTTTGGGAATAGAATAGTTGGTGCGCGTCCTTTTTATGAATATAACCAATAGGAAAACAGTGTAAGAACAATCCAGCAATATATATCATAGGTTAATAACTTTACAGATTTTTCGCATGATGAGTCAGGTTTAAATATCCGAACTTAGGATAAAGCTTTGCTTAGGTAAATTATTAGATGTAAATTTTCATATGACAAAACATATATAATAAGTCAGCTATAAATAGTAGAATTTCTTAGTATATATAGGCTTTCGAGGAATGTGATTGATTAAAAATTTCTGTATATATTTACTATTAAATTAAATGAAAAAGTTTTTGAATCTAAAAACCAAAAAATACTCTGAAAGGTGATTGTTTACCAAATAGTGATATCAAAAATAAGTTAGAAAATATACATAGTAAATTCTGGGTCAGATATATTTATTTATTATATATTTATTTTAGAAAATATACATAGTAAATTCTGGGTCAGATATATTTATTTATTATCAAGCTACAGAACTTTGACATCAGTTGTTCTTGTTCTTGTTTATCGAACTTATTTCTTGGAATTTGTTTGTCCTTGTCAAAGGTTACAGGAAAGGATGTTAATATTGTCAAACATCAAATCTAAAATCAAATTAGAACCAAACCTTAAGTTCTGGGTTAAAAATCCTAGTTTATTTCATTCTTAGTATCATTAAATATATAACCTTATCTTGAATACCAAAATTTTATTCATTTTAATATCAGCAACAGATTGATTCAAATTTGTTTTAAATAGAAAAATAAAAACCTCTAGGAAACTGAAGAAATTGTAGTTTTGACTTGGTCTTACGTGTCCCATTGTAAAATGTTAACCCCAAAGTTTCAATTGCTCAATGCTTGTTTCTTGGAATATGAATGAAACTTTTGAATCTGTAAAACTACTCTATATCATATTAGCCACTAGTTGCTTAGTTCCTAGTTTCTAGGGGAGAATAGATGATATCAGGAAAAAAGACTAAAACCACTCTTTGATATATATGAATCTTCCTTGGAAAGAACATTCCATTCTGACCATTTTTTCTCTCGATATTTTTATCTTCTGACAAAAGGACCTTACTATCCTATTTAATACTTAAAAAATTTTTAAAACATCAGACTTAATATAAAAAAATTTGCTTAAAACCATCGGCGTTGCTATGTGAAGTGAAGCTTGTATTAAAAAGAGAACTTTATATCATAGTACATGAAGACCCCTCGCTCGCTAAACTAGAACAATCTGCAGTCAAAGACAGGTTCTTAAAATATTCCTTTTGGAATCATCGCCCCATAAGGGGCGATTCGTCGTATTTTTAAAATGGCTTTTTATAGATTATTTTAGGTTAGGTTAGGTTCTATTAGGTTAGGTGATTGCCCCACAGGGTTAGGTAATTGGCCCCGCAGAGGCTAGAAATGGAGAAAAGCTACCTTGAAAATACGAAGAATCGCCCCATAAGGCGCGATGTTACGAAAGGGACTATACCCAAATATTCTATAACAAACAAAAACATAAAATTTCGTCGCTTAGTGGATGGAATTCGACCGAGGCTTCTTTTCTCATCTACTGGCCTAGATCTATGAATTCATCGCTTTTTAGATGCAAAGATATTGAAATAAAAATAATTTTTTTTGTAAGGTAGTTTTGAATTTTATCCTTTTTGACTACTTTTAAACCTTTTAATACTTTTGAAATATAATTCAAATTACCCTTTAAAGAATAGCTGTAGGAAATTTTAATAGTTAAAGTTTTTCTTTCTAGGAATAGATTACTAATGAAGCTCTATATAATATTTTTTTTTTGTAATGATTTTTAAATTTAGACAGCGTCTAAGGTGAATGCGTAGACAAGTCTTGGAACCATGATTAATTTTCTTCTTGACTTTTTATCTGATATTTAAACAATCTTGGATTTAATTACCATGCATACCAGAAGACAAGTGAAGAGAAGTTAAACCTAAAATTTAATTCATCAAAAGGTGAAAATGAATACAGCCAAAATAAAACAAGGATATATACATTATAAAAAGCGAATCACCTAATTGAAAATGAGAAAAAAGTATCAAAATGCCCAGAAAAGCAAACCATTTATATGGACAAAGAAGACAGATCTAAATTGAAGAAAAAACACCAACAATTTCTTGGTTTATTTATAGCTAACTTTAGAGAGAATTTCAGCAATGGAAAAAGCAACCCAAACCAATTGAGAATATAGTTTAAAAGTTTTTTAGGTTGTTAATTTTTTTAATTAAAATGCTGTTTAAACCATAATAAAGCTTTCTAAAAAGCAAAAAAAGTACATTAGGTTATAGATTCTAACTGACAACCAGAAAACAAATATTTAGGCTAATTATAAAAAAAAGTATTCTGCAGTTTCGTTGGAACTTTTTTGATGAAGCAGTTACTTTCTAATTACACAATATACAAATTTAATCTTAATTTTCTTACATTCAGACATATAGGGATTTGTTAATGAGAGGTTTTAAAATTAATTTTCCTATTTCAACTTTGATCATTATGTCGATATAAACTTACAAGCGGCGACGCCCCGAAATTCTAAAGGCTCTGTATTCGAAGAGGCAGGGTTGGGCTATAGCCTAAAAAAAACCTTCCTAATAATTAAATCTGAAAATAGAATGGCGGGGCCTAAACCCATCACAAGAGCTATGTGAAGCTTTCCTAAACAAGAGAACTCAGTCAGTCCAGTAGTCATTGTGATCTTAAGCTTCAGACAATAAAAACCTTAAATAATGATTGGAAAATAAGTTTGGATGTTATACAGTGTAACAGTATGGTATGGCAGACGTACGACAGTAACTACGGATATACAAGCGACCTGAGTTATAAAGTAGAAGCCCAACTAAAAAATATCTACTCTGCTGTATTAGGCTAGAATATTAGAGGAAAGATATTTTTTTCTCTAAGGTACCTCTCCTTGGCAAAATATCGCAATACAGTATTTGATACCAAAGAAGTTAAATTGACCACCTCCCCAACCCACAAAGAAATGTTGAAAAATACAATCAGTGGCGTACACAGAATATTATTTCAAAACAATAAACGTACATTGATATTTTTGGGCTATTGCCTTGATAAAATGACAATATTTTTACATTAGAATAGGTTTAAAAAATGAAATGTTTGACGCAATTTGACACCCATCCCCCTCCCCCATAAAATGGTCTGTCTGTGCTCGCCCATGACAAAAAACCTGATATTGAAACTAATTTGAAGGGGCCGAATAAAGTAAAGGAGGTCAAAATGAGATTGATCTGTTTAATTGCAATGCTTCACTTCATTTCCAAGTATTTTAATGCAATCTCTCTCTCTCTCTCTTTCATTTTATCAGGGACAAGGAATCGTTCCTCTGAAGGAAAAATATTTCGACTCAGATTTACACCAATTTTTCACATGTCAAATATTACAGTTTCTTTTGAATTTTGCATTTTTTCTTTATCTGTAATGATAATTGAATAATTACATTACATTACACTAGCGACTGCGTCTCTAGCCTCTAGGGGCACGAATTAAAAAAGTAGGGATTGGCTTTAAATTAGCTTAAAACCATCCCAAGACCTAAATCTGAAAAGAAAACAGTCTAAAACCACCACAGAAGAATGAATCTTACTTTAAAAAGATAACTCAATCGGTTCAGTAGTTATTGAGTTCTTAAGACAAAAAAACTCAAAACAAAAAATAATTTTGACTGGGTATTGGGGTAGAATAGCTTTCCTTTAGATAAACGATCCCTTGTCCCTGAAATATTTAGCTAACTCTCTCTTTCTCTTATTTTCACCTTCCTCTCTTTATATATTTTATGTCACAAATTATATCGTTTCTGAGTCATTTCATGTTTTGCATAGTACTGTAGACAGCTTTCCACAGATACTAAAATGAAAAATAAATGAATTATAATTGGAAAACTGTCTGTAATACGATGCTATAGATGATTTTTCAATATGTCTTAGAACAGGTTCTTATCCAGCGGGAATTAAGCGGTTTCAAAGCCATACTGGAAATAACCCAATGGTAGCATTCTGAAAAATTCAAATTACTAGAGAAAAAGAAAAAAACATTTGGAAGACAAAAAACATCATAACTAATTTTAAGAAAAACCATTGATTTATTGGTTATAAAAAGTTATATTTTTACTTTAGACTAGCTACCTGAATTTTATTCTATACTTTATCTACACACACACACTCAGCTATTTCATTAGCGTTGATAACGAACTAATGCACCATCCCATAACTGTTTTTTTAGGCCTAGGCTTGAAATAGGCCTGAAATAATATTTTCCTACGTTTCCCATCCCTCATCCCTGTCTGGTGATGCTAGTTAAATAATATTTTTATTCTCTAATATATTCTAATTGTTATAAATGTTGCTAACTACCTGAGATAACAAGGAATTATCCTCTAAATCTGGAATTATCCAAACTTTAATAAGATTATGTCTCTCTTATGATAACATATTTATTATAACAACTTATTTTTTTTATTGAGAGAAATTGTTTGAAACCATCGTATTTTACGTACGTTATAACTTAAAGTGCTTCTTCTATTCAAATATGTGGATCATTGAAAGAAAATGAAGTAGCGGGTTTTGTCGTTTTTTTACAGTAACTTTTAATAGGTTATTTTAGGCAAATGTTAATGATTGCCCCGCATGGTTAGGAAATTGGACCCGCAGAGGCTAGAAATAGAAGACAAGCAACTGTGAAAATGCGACGAAAGCGATGAAACCCGATACTCCTATTTCTTTCCATGACCCAATTTTTTTAAGTTTTAGGGACATCTAAACGTTTTTTTATGTTTTTTTTAAATAGCGAAATAAATTACTTTTGATAAATTTAAAATTTAGGTTCTTAAATTATTTCAAATGAAAAATTTTTTCAAATGTACTATTAAGTTCTCTATTTATATTATGAATTTTTTAGGTTCTATGATATATTGAACTTTAAAATTTATAGTACCAAATTAATTATTTGTTTTATTACGATATTTAAAGTTACAATATATGCACATAAGAAAATTGACATTTGTATAGGTTATGTTATAAGAATAATGCAGTATATATCAATAGTATATAAATTATTCATTTTTAAAATAGATAAGTGCATATTCAGAAAAAGATGCAATAAACTTTTGTACAGTCATTAGTTCAGAGAAGGTTTGATGTGTTCACAAAAAAAGCTCCTTTATACATTGATTTATATTATATTTATTATACGTTGATTTATATATATAAATTTAAAAATTCGCACAATTTTAGTTCAATCTGCAGTCACTGATGTTTAAAATTGGGACTGATATGACTTTGAAATCGATTAATATCCGCTGGATTAGAATCTGTACTCAGACATCCATAATGAAAATTTTTTTATAACATCGTATATAAGACAACTTTCCACGATCATTAGAATATAAATATAAAATTAACACATACCAGTTTTGTTAGACTAGGTTTTCGGCCCCCTCAGGGCTAACAAAACTGGTTTCAATCTTGTAGTTTTTAATTTTCATATCCGCGGAAAGCTGTCTAAAATACGATGCGATAAATAACTTCCTGGTAAAAACCATTGCCATTTATTTAGTCAAAATGCAATCAACTATTTGTATTCAATTTTTAAAATGCATAATATTTAAGTTAGAAAAGTGGTTAAAGCTGATATTTAAATTTCGTTATTGACCTCATACCAATGTTGATACAACAAAGAGGTTTAGACGAAATTTTGACAATCAGCTGCTGCAGCCGAATCAATTGTTTAACTAATATTTGTATTAGCTTGACAGGAAAAATATACATAAATCAAAGGCTTTGTTTAAGTCTAAAATTTACAAATTGACTGTGTGTCTTATAGTTTCAGATGAAGGGAAAAGATTGAAAAAATGGTTTCTAATGTTGTTATCCGATGCTTCTAGAAATATTACAGGCTACAGGTAATAATATTTGGATCATGGAAAGAAAACGAAGTAGCGGGTTTCCTTGTGTTTTCATAGTAGCCTTTTTAGGTTATTTTAGTTTAGGTTAGGTAATTGGCCCTGCCTCAGGGTTAGAGCCCCACGCAGGGACTTAAAATATATGAGAAAGGTACTATGATAACATTTTTTTTTTTTATATTATTTGCTGCTCTTATTGAAAACATTAGATGTTTTGAAATAATAAGAATTTCTTTTTGTTTTTGTACACATGCACTTATGCAGTTTATCTTTGAAGACAAGATAAAATATTTACTTATTTTTTAAACTTCTTTTACCTGACTGGGTTTATCTTAATATAAAAGTGACAGGATGTTTGTGTGGGTGTCTATCAGTCTGTACCGAAGGATCACGTTAACTGCTGGACAGAAATGGATTTCTTTGCAGTTAAGCATCTCATGGGTCATGGGAAGGTTTATAGCTTTTTTTTGGGAGGTAACCTCCTCCCTCCCACCTCTGGATATCCCCATTACAAAAAAAGTTTATTAAAACCTTGAATATAACTTTTTCCTCCTAAATTAAAGTATTTTTTACCAATTTAATAGAATCACAAGGATTTTTTATTAACGTTAGAAAATCAAAAAATCTTGTAAAAAAAACTTGTCTAAAAAAAATAACAATTAATAAAATTTATTAGGTTAATTTGAATAATGATTTGATGTGTATTCAGCTTAATTATCCTTATTTTTGATAAATTGGATTTTTGTTAAATTGTATATTTCCAAATGTTCATCATAAAAGTTTATTTTATATGCAAAAACATGAATTTTGTTTTATTTAAATTACTACAGGATTTAAATACCTTTTAGTATATTCTGCCCTTTAAACTAAATTAAAAAAGAAAGCTTTTCTATTTGTGTTCGTGTCTGTCCTTCTGTCTGTAGCTATAGTTGGCAGCCCGATTACTTTAAAAATTAGCAAGCGTACAAGGGGAAAAATACGCTGGCTCTTCTAAGGTCACGCTTAAAGCTCCAATCAGTTTAGTGAAAATATGTTAACCAGGATATGACGAGCAAACTACGAGATATTCCTTGTCTCTGGGCGGTCGTCATATGACTGTTTTTTTTTCTTTTTTTCTTTATTAATATACACGTGTTCTACAATTTGGACTAGAATGTTCTCCTCCTTTTTTAACTATTTTTTTTCTCTTTCTTTTATCTCTACATCTCTTAATGTTTGTCCACGTGTTCTGCTTATAATTTCTGCGCTACTTTTAAATGAAATTGTCCTTGTTAAGATAACCTTTAACATAATGACGAGGATAAAACGAAAAATATTTGACATTAAAAATATTCTTATTCTACTTAAATGCTTTTAGACCAAATTAAAATCATAGAAATTTTAAAAAAAGTCCTTTGGGCAAAATTGTTATGTTTAGTTGTTCTGTAGCCTGTTAACGTCTTTATATTTGTCTTCGAGCAGTCGTAGATTGTATGCCTTAAGTTAATTCCAGACTGACTGACAAACTTTCTATGAATAAATTGTATTTTTGTTTGATTAAATGTCTAGTCCATTTGAATAAAAAAAATCAATTTACTTAACAGTAAAATAAAAACTTAAACTTTAATATTTTGATTTATATGTATATCAAACTTCTAGTAAAATATGAAATAAAGTCCTTGATAGAAATGATATAAATCTTTAAAAAAAAACATGAATTTATATGTAGCTTTAGGCAAAGAGAAATAGCGAAAGAAAAATTGGTCTCTAGATTTATCAATATGATCATTATAGAGACAATGCGTTGTATCATACAAAATTAATGCTCTATTGGTAATCACTGATGAATATTGTATTTTTTACAGTCTTGACTGCGGCAATGGAGTTTCTATAGAGTTGCCATATCACTATCAGTTTTTCTTGTTTTAGATCACCATATCACATGTCCAATCATGGTGAGTTGGAACAAAATAATGAGACACAACAACAACAAGACAATACAATACTTCCAGGTAAAAAAAACAGAGAGTTAGGTTGATAGTGGGAAAGGGGGGGGGGTGAGTGGTGTTTAATTACCCCTCCTCAAATTTTGATACCCCTCATAATTAAAAAAAATACATTAGATTACCCTCCTTAAACTCATAAAATCTCTCATAATACCCCATCAAAAATAAAGCTTGGACGACCTTGGTTGGCAGATAAGTAAGCAGTTTATTCAATGGGAAATATATATTATTTCTCCTAAATGAAGATAAATGCTAAAAGTGTACTGTGCATAAACAATTTAAGCATGACATAATGAATAGTTTTTCCCCTTACAAAATTTAGTTTCCCCTATCACGACTACCACAACTATGTTTATCAAAATTCACAAAGTACAAAAGTGGACTGTTACTTTTGTCATAATTTAACTTTTAATTATGGATTATACAACTATAAGAAAATTATAGCAGTTTTAAAATTGTAAAATATGCGACTAGTCTTATTTGATTTTTTTTGTTAATGATATGCATATATTTGCCTTTACAGTTTTGTACACTTTATTGCAATATTTTAGTGTGTAGTGTGTAAATATATCATTAAATATATGCAATTTGGACTATAAGAATTATTTAAATTTGAAAAGGTTAAAAAGATCATATTGCGATACAAGCAGATTAAAAACACGAACCCCAATTAAACTAGCTGATATTTCGGTAGAAATATCAATAGACCATCAATTATACTCTTGCTTTAAAAATGCAATCATTAAGGTTTAAATTAATTGCTCAGGTTGTTTAACATAAAAAAAACATGTGACTACCATTAATGAAAAACGTAAACACGGCCAAAATTAGGTTTAATATGTAAGACCGCGCAGTGTTAGACCCCTGCAGAGGCTTAACACTTTAAGGGAAAGTACCTCTTTACCCCTACAAATCAATTTCTAATCATATCTGATTTAAACTGTTGACACTGTTGTTAATATGCAGGTGAGACCAGAAACATGTCAGATGACTCTCGGAGCCAGGATGGATCTGAGGATGCCAGAACAACTCCCTCCTCAGGAACATGGATTTAGATTATATACAACCAGCAGCTATGCCCCCTCTAGGCCTCTAAGGGCACTTGAGGAGGTGGTGGGAAGTTTCCCCCATGCCCTCATAACTAACTATAGTATAAAAAGAAAAAGTAAAAAGTGGCATTGGAAATTCTCCTTCATATTTCAAACAAACCTAAATATATTATTTTGTCTCTTTGTCTGTAGCGAAGGATCTCACTATCCACTGGCCCTTTATAGTTTTCATTTACAGTGAATTTTTTCATAGGCCGCGGGAAGGTTTATAACTATTTTTTGGGGAGGGTACCACCACCCTGCCAAGAGAAATTGCTCCCAGAAAAATAATGCCCCCCTTAAGCGCTAGCAATTTATAAAGTTTAAAGTTTCATATTTTTCGTCTATCGTAAATCTAAAAAATATCATTCTGTCCTAATCTTGTTCTTATACTCTTGTTCTTATTCTTGAATAAATCCTAATCACTGACCATATTCAGCTTTTAGCCAACAAAGGCTACGAACACAGAACAGCAGAAATATCCACAATAACACAAATACTAACACAACCAGCACCATTCAGTCAAGACAACCTTCAGTTAAAAACTCTAAGGTATGTAGTTAAGTGGATCTTATGGACAATGGGAATGATAAATTACTATACCTCCATATTGAATGGTGGAAAAGTTTAAACACTTTTATCGTTATTTTTTTAGGTTTTATCTTGCGAAGGTTTACTTTAGTAATCGCAAGGATTGAGTACTATTGATAAGAATTAACCCAAAGGGTTTATTTGATGTTTGTTTGACTTAAAGATAACATTTGATCAATTGTACTTTTTATACTGTTTTCATTTCAGCTTACAATAGCCGAGAGTCTCTACAACAGACTTCTATTAAAATTACAAAATGACGAAGACTGGGTTAGGTAAGTAATTTAATTCATATATAACCATGGATACGGGCTTTTATTTTAGAGAAAGTTCTACAACATCCACAAAAGATAAGCAAAACTAATGAATCATAAAAATAATTAATAACAATAGTCGAGTAAAAGCTTAATTTTTTTTTTATAAAATTGACGTAAATTCATCGTACGATTGCTTCGAATGTAGGGGGCTTAAAATCATAGTACTTACAATAAGTCTCACTTTATGAAATGTAGTCAAGCACATAACCCCCCTTCCCTTTCCTTATTGCGAAATTAATTGAAAATAAAAGGGGTGGGGATTTGTTTATTTTTTTTTTTGATTTAATTGCCTTAAGCTTTTCAGGGTAATCCAGCGAGATTAGGGCCCCCCACATTGGGATATGAATAAAGTAAAAAAGCAAATAAAACATGATAAATTCACAATAAAAGCTAGAAAAGCATAGCTTGAAAACAAACAAAGAGTGCTATATCCACTCTTTATAAATCTACTGGTAGAACTTTTAACTTTCAGCATTGTTCTTTACACACTTCCGTTTTATAAACACACACATAAATTTTACAAACAAACGCCAGCACATGCAGTACAAAATTATAATTTTTTGAGTGCATCGCCAAATTTTGGGAAAATAGCACGTACTTTTGGGTTGGTTGTCTGCAAATGTCTGGCATTTTGATGTTATCATCCTTAATACATTAAGGTAATATTCAGACGTTTTTCATGGAGTTCATTGAAATAATACTTCCTTTACTAACTGTATGAAATATATCTATTTAAGAACAATCGATATTCTTTTCAGGGAAGTGCGTGGTGGTAGGCGGATTGGTCTGTATCGTATCAAAGGGGAGCTGGGAATTGGAAACTTTTCTAGGGTTAAACTAGCACAGCATGAACTTACAAGAGGTAAATTAACCTACAAAATTTTTTTCAATGAAGCCAAAGCGGACCCGTCATAAAATACGGTTGCTCCACATCTTTGTTTGAAATATAATGTTACAATTTTTAGGAAATTTTTTTTTCAGTTTAGAGTTCAAAATTAAACGCTGGAAAATACGTCTAAATCTATCTCTTTTTTTAGGGGTTTCCTTTACCACTTTTCCACTCTTCCCTCCCTTTTTTTATGACGTCAAACATGACACTTCTTCAAAAAAAAAATCTTTTAAAATCGTGTTACAATTAAAATTTCCCTATTGTTGTTGGAAAGCGAAGAATAGTTATAAGTATAGATAGACAAAAATCACATTATGAATGCTGTTTAAACTTAAACTTAAAAATTCATTACTTAAAAAGAAAAAGTAATTTCTTATATAAAAAATGTATTAGTATCTTCTAAATAAAGATATAATCTAGAAATAGATATTGTTTATAAATATTTAATGTGTTTAATAAAAATACATCTCTCGTCGCGTCAGTGAGTTGACATTAAAAGTTTTAGTACAAAGTTTTATTTTTGTTGTATATGATAACCTTTTATGTGTTATTAAGGAGATTCAATTCTATTTTTGGATTAATACAAATAATTGGCGAAAAAACTTAAAGCCCTAAGTAATGCCAATGATAGCTTATAAATTAAAACAAGGATGATTAGATCCATAACAATGTAACAAGTAAAATAGTCTCTTTTGCCTCTAACACTTCTAAAACAAATTTATAAGCTACTTATAATTTAAATGCATTTTTATTTATTGTTCATAATAAAGAAAAAAGAGGAAATTTGACACAATAGTAATTTTTTGATAATTTGCAGTCAAAAATTGTTCATGTTCCATACTTCTAATACTAAATAGCTGACTAAAATTAAAAGTTATACTTCCCAAACTACAAAAAAAACTACCTAGCTACTTTAAACGAAATAAACCTCATTGGTTCAAAGCTTTTTGTTAACTTCTGAATGTCGCAGTTTTAATTAATTGTGTCAAAAGTTCTGAGGTAATAAAATCATAAAAAAATATTATTCCATTAAACTTTGGGGACAATAAACAACTGTAGATTATTATTTGAATTTTCCGTGCAAAAAGTATAATTTTTTTCCGACAAAAGAAAGGAGACAAATTGCCATAATAAAAGGTAAAAATCCTCCAATGTATTATAAATTTAATTGTTTTATTGAATATTTTATTAATTATTTCCCTATAATTTGTCTTTGTTATTCTTTTATTAACGTTTTGATCCTAAAAACTCCGTTCGTTGAAGGAAAGGTGAAAGATTCGAATCTTGGCCCAACACCGCGTCATAACAAAAGAAATAAAATTTGGTTCTTATTGCTGTCAGGTGCGCGACAATATAAAAAGACTAAGTATTTAAAATGCATAGGTAAAAAACAGGCTTAACTTATTACCACACACAGTTAAGACTTTCAGACAAAGGTGGTGAAATCAAAGTGTTGGTTGTCTGTTGGGTTACCCATTTTGCACATGCTACACCACAATCCAAAGACGTGGAACATGTTTAAGGTGGCGTGGAGAGGGCCAGTTCCTGAAGCGTCACCTCTCCCATAAGAGATAATTGTAGGTAGAGGATATAAAACAATTTAATACAGTATGTTTACCACTATTTATCTTCAATTTACCTCTCCCTGCATCCTTGTTCTGAAGGTGAAATGTCAACTAGATGAATTATACTATTCATGGCCATAAAAAGAAGTGTATTGCCTGTTTATCGAAATCCAATACAAACGTAATCTAAACAGGTAAATAGTGTAGGCCATAAAAATAACAAAAAATACCTACATTTTGTTTTAGGGTATAATTTGTATTAATTCCAATATTCTTCGAATCTAAATTCATCAAAAATACAGTTTTTTCCAAAAATTTTAACTTTAAATCCTTTTAAGAGGCTAAATTTTTCAATTCCCAATAAAAAATCTTTTACAAAATTTATTTGTGAAGAAACATTTATAAATAAGCAATGAATACAAGATTTAATTAATAAATTTTATAAAGACTCTATCCAGACTAACCTATAGCTTTTATTAAATGCTAAATCGATGCATTAAAACATTATTGTTATATTTGATTTCTCAAATATGTTTTAGAATTCAAAAAAAATAGTATTACAGTATATTTTTTTATTATTTCAAAAGAAAAAAAGAGGATTTTTATAAAGCAGACAAAAATTTAATGTTTTTAGAAATAACCAATGGCTGTCTTTAGCGGATTAGAAACATCTTTAATTATGGATTTAGGAATAAGAATATAAGCAAGATATAATTAGTGTTCATAATATCTTATCAGAAAATAGCCTAAAGCTTAACATTTAGCAAACTTGTAGTGTTTCTTTCTCAAAGTTAATTTCGAGCACTGAAGCCCATCCCCTCTTTTTTTAAAATTAATTAAATACAAGTAAGAGGGGAATATTTTTTTCTTATGCATAACCCCAGCGGGGCTTCCTATTACCCAATATAACCTAAAATATTTTAATAAATGATGGGTGGCGGGTGGTTAGGGAAACCATCAACACTGTCTTAGGTACCTCAGGTAACACAGAATATCAATATTACATCTAACATACATCCAACTACTGTACTGTACTGGAGTCTTTATATTGAATAATTGAATTAATTATAATTCTTACCTTAGCAATTATAATAAGTTTATGCAGATCAATAGTAGGCCGTGAAAAGGCAAATTTTTGCAATAAAATTGCAATGATATCATTGTAAAGAAAAGTTACACCAAAGTACAATATTTTCACTATTATCAGAAATTTAAGGATATCTATGATATAAGAAATTATGTTTTTTTTCTGAAGCAAATAACCTCAGGCCAATTCATATTTTAATAAAATAGAAAAGTATTATAAGTAAATTTGGGAGTCTCCCTTTAGGTGAAAAAGCATGAAGTTTTTTTTCAGAAGGCTCTCCTTGACCAAAACAATAATTCTGGTCAACCACACCCACTAAACCAATTCAAACTCCATGAAAAATAAAAAAATGCCCATTCCCTTTTCCTTTTTGTGGATTAAAAAAGCCTATGAAGGAGTTGCTCATACAAAATTTAAAGTATATTCCGAGATACTGTTTTCCTTTTTTGTAAACCCTAATTCTCGTGTTACTGCTTTTATTTAAACAATTTAATTCTGAGATTACTGCTTTAAATTGCCTGTTGTTTCAATTTATTCTCAACTCATGAAATGGTTTTGTACTCTGTTTAACCCTGAAAATAGGGGGAATAAAGTTAAAACACAAAGACAGATTATTTTAAATGTAAAAATGCAACAAGAGAAATTCCTTAATGCATAAAATAAGTATTAGTAAATGAAAATTTGGTCAATAACTCAACAATTAAAAATAATCCTTTAGAAATATGTATTGTTTTTCTAATTCGTAAACTACAATAGAATGGAACAATCGCCCAATTGATGTCTATTGCAGTTGTAAATTGTAAGAATAGGGCGTATAATTGTTATTGCTCATCTACGCTCCCCTACCCTACGACACTGTTTCTAATTTTCATTACAAATTTTTATAAAAGTTTTATAGAAATAATTAAAAAAGCTAGACTGAAATTTGTACAGTTATCATAATTCAGTAGGAAAACTGAAATTTATTGTTGACTAAAATAATTTTATTTCGTTGGTGCGCGCCTGTACTAGCTACGGCCCACGCTACTAAAAGTAAAAAGAATTGAATGGTTAGACTCATCTCTGAGTATGATTATTTTTCTTGTCAGCAGCCCAACATGAGTTAAGAAAATTGAGTTATTTTTCATTTATCTATCCCTGTGCATAAAAACCGCATAGAATTAATAGTCAACAATAATTTGGATGTTTTTTTTAGAACGGGTAGCCATTAAAATCATCGACCGGAACAACCTGGACACAAAGACGGCCAAAATGTTGCTCAGAGAAATTTCTGTCATGTCATCCTGTAACCATCCTTCATTAGTTAGGTAAGGTATTAGAAGATTAAAAATTATCTTAAAACCATCCAAAGACTTGTATCTAAATCTTTAAATAGCCTAAAACCATCTCTGAACCGACTGTCTAGCTTTAAGTCTTTCTGTTTTGTGGTAATTTTAAAAGCGAAGCTTTTTTATAATTAGGGTAGGTCTACGTCCTTCAGAACGAAACGCATAACTCTTTTCTTTAATTACGGCATGTTAGAATTGGCAATTCAAACTTGTCATGGTAATTCCTGTAACAGTAAGGTGCTATGAAAAAAGCGTAGCAAATCTGTAATCGTTACTAGAATTTCGGTACGTTTATTTAAAACATGCTAATTTTTAACTCAGGTTTTAGACCTTCGACTATATGGAATATGGATGTTGTCCTCTTTTTTACGTAATTTTGTAATCAACTTAACATGGAAACCTTTTTGAAACCTTAGGGCTTAGATAGTCTGTTAGATAGTACTTTCAGACAAGTTATTCACTTTAAGATAGGCAAACAATACATTATTTATCTGATTCAAGTTTTACATCATAACAATTTGAAGCTTATATCCTAATATATAATTAAATAAGTATGTACGCCCTTTAAGATCTCGCCAACCCCTGGACCAATTGAGTTTTTCATACGAAGGAAGCTTTATATAGGGTTCGGGATAGTTTTAGGCTATTTGATTTCTAAATTTAAGTTTTTAATAGTTATATTCTATTTTTCATCCCCTCTCTACCCATTCCAACACAGAGCACCCTTTATGCTAGGGCAGCCTTTTAAAGTTTTTTTCTTTTCAGTGCAGTTGTTACGGTTTTAAATAAAACATTTAATTGTTATTTCTCGCATCTTATTATAAACGGCTTTCCGCGGATATAAAATGTACAATTATAAGATTAAAACCAGTTTTTATATTCGTAGAAAGCTGGATATAATACGATGCTAGACATAGTTTTTTCGTATGGATGAGA
>LS043886.1:0-11318 GCA_900241095.1 Acartia tonsa | reverse complement strand
TATGATTGTACATTTTTATATTCGTAGAAAGCTGGATATAATACGATGCTAGACATAGTTTTTTCGTATGGATGAGAACCGGTTCCTATCCACCGGATTCGAATGATAACGAGAAATATTTTTAGAAAATTTTGCTTGTTTGTGCTTAATTATGTTATTGAATTTATATTTAAAATATCACGTCTTTGTAACCAATTTTATAATCGCTAATTTACACAGGCATATGACATACACAATAAGCAAATTATTGAAAGTTATATTTCCACGACTTTGAACAATGAGCTGTACGCAGCAGGACAATATTTCATGATTTCTTGACGTAAACAATGAATATACAAACGTAAATTCAATCGAAATTTATATTAAACTTTTTTTCCTTTTTCTTTGTAATGTAATACAAAATTTTTTTTTGAAATTTTATAATATTTCCCATTTTTATGAATTATTCTAAAACAAGAATAATAATGTTCATAATTATCAATGAAATTAATTTATTTAAGCACTTTATATTGATAATTAATCAACCTTGAACGAATTAGTAAAAGCATACTTTTGCCTGAAATAGTCAATAAATGGCAAGTTTAATTTGAATTAAAGATAAATGTTTTTCTTTATAAGGCAATATTTCTTTTACTTTACGGACATACCAAAGTCATAGAGAAGGTGCTTTACAAAAATACGTAAACGATTTATATTCATATTTTAAAAAAATATTTCATCTTATATTTTGTTTTTAGGTTATATGAAGTTTTAGAGAAAAAAGACCGAATTTACCTATGTATGCAGTTAGCTCCCGGGGGAGAACTTTTCACGAGACTTACACAAATAGGTAAGTTAAGAAAAGAAGCCCATGAACCCTGAAGGGCAATCAATATGAATCATAAACTAAAAATAATTATACATTTAACAGATGGCTATAGAATTGACTTGGATATTTTGACAGAGGAAAAATTGTCGTCAATTTAAGTTGCTAACATGGACATCATTTATTGATCAGTTCATTCATCTAGTTAGATGGAAGGAGATATGGTGGATCGTTAATTAAGTCAGCTACAAGTTTCACTTTATTGGAGTACATGATAATCTGGAGCAAGATCAAAGTAATAATAAATCCATCATTAAACAAGGATTTTAAAAAACAAGTTTAGTAGAATATCTCATAGCTAGTCTTATTTTTTGTTTCTTCGTCTCTAGATATTTAATATTTATGTAGAATCTTTGCTAAATCGTAACAAGTTAAGGTTATAAAAATGTAGAAAAAGAAAATAATTATATTTAAAAATGCATAAAGATTGAAATCAGCACTTTGTTAATCTTTTAATAAAAGGAATGAGTAATAAATTTGAGGTGTTAAATCATTTACAAAAATATAACCATTAATGCAATACTGCTGTTTGCATTGCAAGCTCATAACTCGTAGACAGATACCCAGTAGATCGTGAATGTAGGCAAGTTAAAAAAAGTATAAGGGCAAAAATCTACTAAAATACCGTTTATGAAAGTTGAATTCATATTTGGTTCCCAAAATCTTTTTGTTTTGTACATTTCAGTAAAGAAACCTTATCAAAAGTATTCAGAAAACATCATAAACTTGTATTTATAAAATATGTGCTGTACTAAATCTTACCCGGAGTTAGCTTATCACCCTTAACTTATTTAGTATTAGGTACAAAGAACCTCTATAGCTATTAATTTCTTTTTCTCAAAGGAATACTCATTATAGTTGAGGTACAAAGAACCTCTATAAAGTTATCAATTTCTTTTATCAGAAAGGAAATCTGGTGAATACTCAAAGACTTGTGCCGACTTATTTTTGGCTAAATGTTATTTAGTAATAGTGCTGATGGCTGACATATAATCAAGATTGTTATTTTGAAATGCTAGGTTATTTCAATATGGCCTAGAAACCGAATAATATCCATTGTATTAGAACTGGTTATATGCCATACTGAAATATCAGGTATGTCAGCGTATTACAGAAAATTTTCAACGAATATTTAAATGAAAAGTAATACCAGTTGTTAGGCCGGGCCTAATTTTAATTTGATATTTTTTATTTTAATATCCGCGGAAAGCTGTCTATAATACTAAGCGATACATAACTATTCTATCATTGGTTGAAGATGTGAATATGGAAAAAAATCCTGCAATTAAAGCATCTTTCTAGCGCTCCGTGAATAATGTATTTAGATTTTAATAACTTTTTTTGTTAAAACCATTACCCTGAAATCCGTAAAAATTTCAAGGTGATTGCAAATATTCCAAGGAATAAAAAAAAGTAGTAAATAATAAAAGTAAGATAGTATTACGGTAAAATGTAAAGTGCATTTTTAAAGGAAAAATTGTTTCATTTTGATTGACTGTAAATCGATTGTTTTTTTCCTTAAAAAGTAAAACATGACTTTAAACAAGGATACTTGAGCTCATTTGTAGCGTGGCTTCTATTTAATTTTAAATAATTATATATTTAACAATCATTTACATTCTTATAAAAAAGTTTATAGTAATTGCAAATTTTTTATGAAATCTATAATTAATTTAATTCTTTACATGTTTTTCTTGAGTTTTTCAATTATTCTGAAAAAGGTTATTAATCATAAAATTCATAGACCTTATTACAAATCTTTCAACGGCGTAAACATATTTGATTAGAATCTATTTTTTTAGGAAAATACACTGAAGATAGAGCCAAATTTCTTTTTCTACAAATTGCTTCTGGTATAAAGTACATGGTAAGATGTATTCTATAATTTTTATTTTAGAATTCAAGAATTTGAAAAAATAAACAAAAAGTGAAATCATCACTTTTCTGATATATTTTTGATAATTTCTTTATTTTGTTTAGCACGATCACGGAATGATACATCGAGACCTAAAGGCTGAAAATATTTTCTATGTTTCAAAAAACAGGGTAAGTTAAAAAATCAACAGTAACATTTGAATATGTCATAAAACTGAATAACATTTTACTTTCCTTTTCAATCTAACTTTATTTCTTTTCACAACGGTGTAGTTTGGGAAATAATTGGTCTTGTTAAAGACTAATACTAAAATATGTAAAATATATGTCCTAATTGTTTTGGCTTC
Organism: Acartia tonsa; assembly: GCA_900241095.1. Lineage (NCBI taxonomy): Eukaryota > Metazoa > Arthropoda > Copepoda > Calanoida > Acartiidae > Acartia > Acartia tonsa. The sequence continues at coordinate 8,231 of LS043886.1, read as the reverse complement.
AGTCCCGTTTTTCGTTTTAAAAATAAACAGTAAAACTTTTTCTTGAATGTTATCATTAGTCTAAAAAAGGCAAACTTATTTAATTTCCTGATTTGATTATAAAATTTGCAATTCTTAAAACCAATTGAAAGTTTGTTTATAAGCGAGAAGTAAGTTGAGCGTCATGCAAGGGCGAAGCTACATGTTTCATTGGAGAACTTTTTGTTACCAACCTAAATCTGTCTAATAAAAATGAACTGAGTATACATTGAAAGGTTTCCTATAATTACAGTAATATATGTGCACTGTATTTGTAGAACTTTGCAAAACTGTAAAGTAAATCTCTAAAACGGAGATAGATTTATATTTATTACAAGCTTTGTTTATGTCCTAGTTACCTTTATTCTAGAATCAATTATCTACCTTTGCTAAACGACTCTTTCGACAGCAAAAATGTGAATTTATGATGATCTTGGTACCAGATTCTGAATTTTCAAAAATGTATCGACTTAATCTTTCCCTGAATAATGTAGGCAAGGTTAGACAAGGCCAGAATAAACTTACTACATCCTTCTCTCCCTCCTCTCCTTTTTCTCTCTTTTTTTATTCTCTCTCTCTTTCTCTCTCTCTCTCTCTCTCTCTCTCTTAATTTATTTATTCTCTCTCTCTTATTCTCTTGAAATCTATTCATATTTAAAATGGGATCTAAACTATTCTCAGAGCGTAATTAGATATTTTATATGATTTAGGTTTTTATGTCAATTTCATTTAATTTAATTTTCTTAACAATAAATCAACCTGTTTAGTTTGTACTGAATGAAAGTCTGATTGTGAATAAGATTTATGGAGCGCTCGGGCAACTATAATCAAAAATGAAGAAAAATTATGTTAGCTAAAAAATTACTGCTTCTTCTAAAATTTTGATATTTTGCTGTATCTTATCTGGGAAATGTAGTGGTAGATTTTATATTTTCTTTTGAAGTCTTATCTCTGATCTTTATAAGACTTGGTTAAATTGTTCTAGGAAACCTAAACAAACTTTAGCAAATTGAATAACCTTATGAAATGCCGATTTCTGTAGAGAAAATTACGTAGATTTCTTATAGAATCTCCTCTGTAAAGAAGTAAAAGTTGATGAATTTATAACTAGAAGATGCAGCTCGCGACTCTAGGGGATAGAGTGTATTGGAATAGCCTATAACTATCTCAAGATTAGAATTTGAAAATGAAATAACCCAAAAATAATCTTGGAACTTATTTGAAGCTTCCTTGAAATAAGGAACTCAAATGACCTAATGTTTAGCAAGATCTTAACGGATAAACAAAAACCTTTAAAAAATTTAAATATCAAATGGTTAAAAAAAATGAAAACCTTTGGCAAGTACAGATATTATTAATGTAACTACTGATCTTTTTATGAAACAAACTGTAGTTAGCTTGCTTGTCATTACTGCTCAACTTACACACATAATTATCATTATTAGTAAATGACTTCATTATTTGCCATAGCATTACAAGAACAGAAACCAATAAAATTCAAAAATAAAATAAAATTATAAAAACTCTAAAAATGAAAGTATTGACTGTCTATTTGCAATAAAATGAAAGGACATTGAAAAGATCGACTTAACATTGTCTCTTTATGTCAAGGGTTGGGATACACATTCTACAATTTTAAAGTTTGATTTGAAATTTTCATTGTAATAATATGAAGTTATAACTCTTGACAAATATATTTTAAAGACAAGGATGACAACATCAATAATAGCGAAGCTCAAAGGATCGGAATGTCAGACAAACGAACATTACCAATTATAGAGTTATGATTTAATATTTAACATTATTACTTATACTAATATCGCACAAGACATGATTGAATATTATGCCTTATCATTCTAAGAATCTATATTTCAAAAATCACGTTATTAGGCTAATTATATGATAAGATAAAATCTAATTAAATAAGCTTTAAAAATCGTCTTGTTTAAAATAAACATACTTTCTGTGAATGATAATCTAAATTTTACCTATCAAGAATCATCACGCTTGAAATCGGCATTACAACTATAACATGCATAAAATAATGGTAAAAGCTATATATTCGCTATGGATGAACGGACAGAGAGACAACAAAAATTATAAATATAACTGACCATAAATTCTGATAAGTAAAGAATGTTGGGGTCTATGAATAAAACTTGTGATAAAAATTAAACAGCATCCAAATGAAATTTTCCAAATCTTTTACAATAATCGTCAAACAATTTTTTAACAATTTTCAGCTCTGTCTTTGATCTTTTTCCCAGACCTTGGCATTCTGTCGGCCGATAAATGCACTTTTTATTGCAGTTAAATACTAGATTTTGCATCTTTTCAGTTTAACTTTTAGTCATGAAGTTGCTCTTTAAATAACATTTGTCTTTCTGTCTCTCTCTCTCTCCGTCATAATTTTTTCCTTCCTAATTTTGTTAAATATCCAATTTTCGATTACACCATGCAACAACAAATTTATACGTCTAAAAACAGAAACTTATAAAGTAAATCAATTTAGATCTTGTTCTTTTGTGTTATTTTTAGTGTTTAATTTCAATTTTATTTCATAAGCACTATATTTCATGTTTCCCAAAATCTAGCGTAAATCAACCCCCAAGCCCTCTTTTTAAAGTTTGGAATAAACGTTTATTCCTGATAAAAAAGCTCTAAGGTTTATGGAGCCTCAATCCATTGACTTAACCAATATAATCTATTTCAAATTATATTTTCTAAGTAGCTTATATATAGTAGTATTAAGTTGTGTTTGTCTCTTACTGTTAAGATCTTTAAAACGGCTAGGACTAAAGTTTTTTAATTTGCTGAATAATTTAGTATTGGTTGAGGGCATGTTTTAATATATTTGGTGGGGGAAGGGGAGGTATGGCTCTAAGAAAAAAAAATCCTCCCCCCAGTAAAGTTTTTTTTTTATCCAAGCTTGAAATAGGGACAAAGCCACTTATATTACATACAGTGCATATTACATAAACTGAATAGCGTTTTTGAATTAAATATAAGGAGGACGACCTTCTTCCTCGTTTCTAAATCCATATCATGTTTAAACTCTAATGGTTAAAATTAGTACCGGTGCTATTTTTATTACTATTATTTCAAATAGTTTATTGATACAAAAGTATTTAACTAGTAACTCATAATATTATTGCATACATTAAAGTAAAATAACATATTTTGCTAATATAAAAAACTTACTTGCAAATTTTAGGTTGTGATAGGTGATTTCGGATTTGCAACAAAGCTGAGCCGAATGGACCAACACTTGTATACATTCTGTGGTTCACCTCCTTATGCTGCCCCTGAATTATTTAAGGTTCGTGCTTTTTCAATAAATATGCATTTTGTTTGTAAATTAACCCATGATGTCACCTTATTATTTAAGGTTCGAACTTAATATTCGAACTTCGAAAATAATATATTTTGTTCGTAAATCAACCAATTATGGCATCCAATTGTTTAAGATTCGACATTTGTCATTATACAGATATTAGGTTTGTTCGAACTTTCTCATTATATATACATTATGTTTGTTAATCAACCTATGATTTTTCAAAATTATTTAAGGTGTGAACTTCTATGTTATCGTATTAATAGCGCATTCACCCATAGACTGCAGGTGATTAGCCTGCTATTATTAAGCTTCACCTATTTTTTTAAAGCGGCTAACAAGATTTTAAGGGGCGAACTGAAAGACAGTAAAAATATAAGAACATCACAAGTTATTGTCAAAAACACAATTTTCTTTCAAGGATGACCATTACATTGGTCCTGCGGTTGATATTTGGGCCCTGGGTATCTTACTCTACTTTATGGTCACTGGAAACATGCCTTTCAAATCTTCTACAGTTTCAGGTCAGATAAACAAAACCTTTAGGTAGAATATAAATAAAGACAAACAATTCGCAGAATTTTACCTTTCATTTTAAGATAATACGTACATGAAGGGACCGAAATTAAAAAATTACAACCCACACCCGCAACATATCATTTTGTCGTTATTAAAAGAATTAATTTTCAGACTAATAGGGAAGATACAGTTAGCTGTATTTGAGTAAAATGGCGAAGTTTTGAAATGAGACTGAAAAAAGAAAAGCATAGATGAATGAATTATACTCTTTCATTTAGAAATCAAGTGCTTTTCTAATGTCAAATTGTAACTAATAATCATACCTTTCATTGTGAAGACGTCATAGAAATGAGGGATGAGGAGAGGGAAAGAAAACCCCTAAAAAAGAGATGGATAATCCCTCGTCTTTATATGACGTAACATGCTGATTTTTTGAGGGACTTTCTTCGTCTTCTTCATTGTTATACAATATACATTTGATTAAGGTTTAAAGCATGCTATCCTGGAGGGAATCTATTATAATCCAACTACAATATCAGATGAATGTAAAGAACTAATAAACAGGTAATTTTTCAGTGCATTTTTCCTCATATCAGATCTATTTTTATATTGGTTACTTATATAAAAAATTGTATAAATAAAACTTGAATTGAATTTTAAAAAAAGAAATGCAATAAAACTACGAAATGTATCGAAATACAAGTATTATAATATCTATACAAAACAACAAGATCAATTTTATCAATAACATCCCATCTTTAGAAAAAGGTTAAGTGTTTTAAGATTGGGGAAATGTGTTGTTAAGAATAATTTTTGGCTTCAAATAAAAAAGTACCTAAGAAAGTTGCTAAACAACAAATTTATTTTCTAAATGATGCATAGTAGCTTTTTTCTATTGTTATATAATTTATAAATAAAAGAATTTCTATGTCTTTGATATTAATAAAATGAATATACTAAATACATATATATAAAAAAAATAGAATTTTTAATCGTTTTGCAAGCATAATAATAAAATTCATAGCAGGCATGCAAAGTTATTATCGATTCCAATCCTTTTATAAAAAGTAGTAACATTTTTTTTTGTCTGTAGCGATGGATCTCACTAACTGCTGTACAGTTAAGGGTCTACTTTTCAATAAAGATACTTATAGATCCAGGGAAGGTTTATAAATCTTTTGGGGGAAGGTATCTCCACTCATCTTAGAGAAATTGCCCCTAGAAATTACCCCCAAACTTTTTTTGACATTTCATTTTTAAAATTGAAAATTGGGCAAAGTTCAGTTTCCTCATCCTTCATCTCAAGTGCCCCTAGAGGCCTCAAGGGGGCTGTCGCCGATAGTTAAAAATAAGTTAATATTTAGCATGCTGCAACGAAATCCAGACCACCGGTTACACCTGGAGGACCTGTTAAAACACGAGTGGCTCCACGAACACAACTGTGTACTGCTCCATTCCTATTATAACCAAGTTTATTTTTAGTATGCTGCAACGAAATCCAGACCACCGGTTACTCCTGGAGGACCTGTTAAAACACGAGTGGCTCCATGGGCATAACTGGGTTCAGGAGGATAAAGATTTTGTTCCATATCCAAGGTAAAGGATTTTCCAGTATCGCTTTGAAACCGATAAGAACCGGTTCTCAGCCACGCTGAAAAATCATGTATCATATCGTATAATATTTCTACGAATATAAAAATGTACAATCATAATAATAAAATCTGTGCTTTCGGCATCTTTGTCCAAAATAACTACTTTTTAAATTTTTTCCATAGCCCTTTTTATCTTAATGATTTCAAATTTGGTGTCAGTAAATGAATTGCATTGTCACGACCCTGACAATATAGCAGAGCTGGATCTTTAAATCATTTAGTGGTGCGCTAAATCGGGGCGACCCAGTTCACCCCAGTTTGGCGCTGCATTGGCACTCGTTAAGTGCAATTGCCGCACCAGTACCGCGCGCCATTGGGCGCGCTGGTTCGCCCATTCCATTTTGATTTAAAGATTGAAATCTAATAATATCTAGGTGCGCCAAACTGGATCCCCGATTTAGCGCACCACTCAGGGCTCGTTAGACGCACCTCCTTCATACTACTTTGAATAACAGTCAAATTAATCTCTTGGTTGATATAATTTATCTTCCATATAACCTAACACTAACATGTCATCAATAATGTTATTGTTGTGATAAATAATTATAATAATGTATGTCAGTTAATTGTTGTACTTTAATAAGCTATATATTATATTTTAATACTGACAACAAAATCAAAAGTTTCAAAGATTTTTACAAAAAAAAACATTACAGGATTTTTTCATGACATTATTTAAGTTACAAATATTTAAAAACACTATCTTGAATACATATATGCAGTATAGAATAAACATCTAAGAAAATCAAGGTGTTTATGCAAATAGACATTACATACATGGTAATTTTAAAGGAACTGTGAAATAAAATTTTAGAATTTGTTAGAACTGAACTGTTCTTATTTAAATCGAGGCTCGGCAGCCGCGACAAAGCCTTAAATTTAAATCCGTTTGGAAGCTTTAACATTTGGAGTTTTATATTTAGACTGTCAGCTGATTTTTAAAATTGTAAAAGGTGGATTTTCAAGAGGCTTCTTTGCTGCTTATGCGCGGCTGCCGAGCCCTGTTTTAAATACTGCATTGGTTAACACCTAACTTTGTCTTGGCTCATTTTGAGATTATAACTTATCATCATAATGGTAAAAGATTTACTTATAATACTTTTATTAGCTTTTTTCTTTATAGTTATCTGTTCCTTTAAGTTCAAATAATAAAGTAACATTCAAACTTGAAGAAGATCAATATCATCTCCATTTTAGGTTTTCCAACAATATCAGTGTTTGGGAAGTAGATGATGATTCCATCGTTCAGGCAACCCCAGAAAATAGACGAGCAGCTATAGGTTAGTTGAAATCTGTTGTATTTTTTGTGAAGATTCCCTGCATATGCGAAAAGTGTCATGTGTGACGTCATAAAAATGCGCGAAGATGATTGTAGTCCCTCCACAGATTATGACGTCATACGATAAAATAATCAACGAGAGGCCAGCATAAATTTTACCATTGCATGGTCAATTACAGTGTATACTGTCCTCTCATTGGCTATTCTATCGTATGACGTCATAATCTGTGGAGGGACTTTAATCATCTTCAACAAATCTTTATTGGTTGGTAGAATTGCGTCATTATCTCAGTTAAAATACAGACAGGCAGACATTTAGAAGTATGGAGTAGCTTTGCTCTATACAAGAATGACGACATCGTTAACAGCGAAGCTCTAAAAATGATAAAAAAAGACATACCTTCATTTTTATAATTTGATTATAGAGATGTTGTCAAAATAGTTAAAAATCAGCATGTTTTAAATGGACCAACAAACTTTCTTGCAACTATTATAGAGCAACTACGCTTACGCAAAGTTTGAAATCGACAGGAAATTTCTAACATGTATAAATTTACACAAAAAAGAGCTATCCGTTACAGACTGACGGACTGAACCTAATTATAGAAAAGCTTTGCTTTTAAAAATGTTATCTTAATATGTATTTTAAATGAGGAGTAACAAATGAGAGGTTAACAAGGCTTTTAATTTATACTTGCAAATACTAAATATGTGAGAAATATGCAAAAATAGGGAGTTTTTAAGGTACAAAAAAATTGTTTGCTTTTAGTTTAAAGCTCCACTCCTTCTTATTTTGAAATTAATTTGATTTTCATAGAGTAAAATTTTGTTTATCTTAAATGGGGGTATGTTCATAATAATTATTAGAATAAAATGCATTTTTTCTATAATCATTTTGGCTGTTTTATATTTAAACCATGTTAAAATGAATGCTTATTTCATAAAGATTAGAATATTACACTAAAAACTTTTAATCAGAACAAATTTAACATGGTTTTAAAAGGTATTAATTAAAAGATAAAGATTAAATTGTTAAAAATAACAGTGTGTATGTAATGACATAGAATAATATGATAAAACTATTGTAGTACTAACTACATGACTATCTATCTATATTTATATATGTGTGTATATCAAAACATAGAATAATATGATAAAACTAGGGTATTACTAACTACCTGACTATCTATCTATCTGTATATATCTATGTGTAAATGTCATAACATAGAATAATATGATAAAACTATGGTAGTACTAACTACCTGACTATCCAGCTACATCTATCAATGGCTGTATGTCACAACATGGAATAATTTGATAAAACTAGGGTAGTAATAACTACCTGTCTGTCCATCTACATCTATCTATGGCTGTATGTCATAACATACAATAATATGATAAAAAGAAGGCGTTAAAATTGCTTTGTGCA
>LS043885.1:0-16918 GCA_900241095.1 Acartia tonsa | reverse complement strand
CCCCCCCCGCGCCCCCCGCCCCCGCGCGGCGCGCGCGCCGCCCCCCCAGCCATTCTTTTCAGGATTTCTTTTTCAGCTGCAAATCACGTATAGGTTTCGTGATTTTTTTCCAAATTACTTTCGTTGTTGGTATATAAGCTGGGTATATCAAGTTCTATAACAATATTATTTTTTATTCTTATCTATTTATAATTTTTATATTAATGATATCAGTATCAATAGAAAATAAAAATTCGTAAAAATATAGAGTCAAATGCTTTGATATAGTTAAACTGTCACATTATGTTGTAAAATGGGGCGAGTCACCTAAAGAGTCCTTCCGATGGAAGCAGCTTATAGTGCCTACAAAAAAATGACGTCATACTGACTCACCAGTCATCAATTGAAATATATTGTATACTGCCTATCATTAGGTATTTGTATTGTAAGACGTCATTTTTTATAGTCACTTTAAGCGGCTCCTTCTTATGAACTTTATGCACCTTCAAATTAAGTGTTAAAAAACGTAGTTGACAAATAAGCGTCAAAGAAATGGGAAAGCCCTGGAGGCTGGAGCCGTAATAACTATTCAAACTTTGCGAAAGAACCTTGAGTTCAAATTGTTTTTGGTGTATTCATGTATCTGCTAAAGTTTGAAATATGGTTCAATTTACTAAATTACTGCAGCAATTTTATTAAAGTAATACAACATTTTAGGAAAGGTAGTATCTAGTAGTCAAAGTTTCAGCTCCTGGTAAATCCTTCTATTTGTATAGTCTACATTTCTATCTATATAGATATATTTGTGTATTATTTAGGAAGGTGTAGTATCTAGTAGTCAAAGTTTCAGCCCATGGTATATCTCTCTATGGGGAGGCGCTGGTATTTCTATGGGTTTATTATTCTATGGCAAGAAAGTTATCATGTAAGTTTTATTTTATTTTATTTAGATTAAAAAAAAACCATATTTAGTATTGAAGCTACTATATAACTATTAATAGGCTATTAATTGGTCAGTATATTTCTCGTTTTATTTTTGAATTACCCTTCAATATAAAGTACCTAATTTAAAAAATAAATAAATACAATGTAAAATATATTTTATTTATCTATTGTTAAATCGTTGAAATCCTTTTTTTAACGAAAGAAAATTTTCAACGCTTAACAGCTTCCGTTTATTTTGATTATATAGCTAGACGGACAAATGTACCTCTGTTGTAATTGTAGAGTAGGTATGTTACCAAAAATTAAACTCTGACTTATTTAGGACTGTAGGAAGTGGGATTAGTGAAATGACCCCTTCAAGAGGATTTTCTGTTGAATGGGTGGCTTCCCTCGTGGGTTTAGTTTTCACTGCAGCAGGTAACAATAATTTTACAATTCTTAAGCGAGGCTCGGCCGCCGTGTTTTAACCACCGGCAGCCTCAGGGAAATTGACGTTTTATAACTTAAAAAAAATCTCGTGAATGTATTAAATGGAAACTCGATATATTTAATATATTTTTTTAATTACTTAAACTAGTTTTAGTTCAGGGCTTATTTGCACGTCTGGCGAGCCATGCATTTAAGTATTAAATGTAATTTGTGCTATTTTGATAATTGAGAAATATCAATATTCTACTCAATAAAAATACAAAATCTGTGTATATTTATTTTATATAATGATACATTTATTTCTATTCATTCAGTTCTACAAGTGTTAATGTTCGCTTGTCCAACCGTTTTAGAGCTTTGCTTGTTTTGATTTTGTTATCCTTGTTATTATTTATTTCAATGTTTAAAAAAGTATATTTAATTTTTAGGTTTGATGATCTCAACAACTCATTGTAAAGTTGGTGGTGTTATAGGTAATTTTATTTTATTCAAGTTTAAGATTTTATGTTCTTTGATGTAAAATAGTGACATGGATTTGGACAAGGCTGCTATAGAAAAACTATTTTGTTCTATGATTTTTGAACGTATTTAAAGTTTTAAAAATGAACTGCAGTAAAAAATGAAAAATTAGGAATTATATCAAGTAATATATTATATTAATAAATGTTAGTTTCAACGAATTGAAAAGTTGTAGGAAATAATCCATGTACATTGTATCCCAAGTACTCTTGGCACTCTGATACATGTCTGGCCCCATATTTGAATTAATTGATTTTCAAAATTAAGTAATTAAAACCAGGGCTTGGCAGCTGTGGTTGCGGCTAAATGTGGCTGCAAGGACGTTTAACCCTTTTTTTTATTTGGAGTTTTGGGGGTACAAAATCTAAATAATTTTATTTAATAAATTCAAGTTTGAACGGATGGTATAATATGATATATTTAAAAAAAATTGGTAATGCATATCCCCTTTTTGGCGTTCCTTTGTGGCTGTGAATACTGCCGAGCCCCGAGATAAGCAAACTTTAATTTAATGCATATGTAATTGCAAGATATTGCAAAAATCATAAAAATAAATGTTTCTTTTCTTTTAAAAATGTAACCGGACAAAGTGTCTCAAAAATCAGCCATATGACGTCAAAAAATGAAAGATTATCCATCTCTTTTTTAAGGAGTTTTCTTTCCAACATCTCCTTTTATCTCCCTCATTTTTATGACGTCACATGATTGATTTTAGAGACACTATGTCTTGTCACTTACAAAATTCTTCCTCACTATTTTGATTTTTAGGGGCTGGTCTAATGCAAGGTTTAGTTGAAACTGGCTCTTTCAAAGATTCAGTCAAGTATGTCAACTTCAAGGTTCTTTCAGGTCAATATTTTTAATTATTTCAAATCAAATTGAGTGATGAGGGGATAATCGACCTCAGTTTTTTGTTTTAGTTTATAAATCAAAATATACTAAAATATGTTATAGGGAGTCTTTTTAATAGCGATTTCTTTTTTAGAGTTTGTAGTTTTTTCCTGTCATAAGATATTTTAATACCTTTCCTACACTGTAAAGGAGAACCATATCGGTTTTGTGGTACGCTTCACTCTAATACACATTCTGTTACTTTTATATAAAAGAAACCTATCATGGACTGATTTTAAATATGTTTTTAGGTGTGTTGCTTTCCTGGGTGTTAACAATTCCAGCATCATTTGGTCTTACTTCCCTCGTCTTTCTATTTCTAAAATCTGTCCTTCTTAATTAATTCAAATATTGTGATTACATCTTTATTTCGCCGCCACAGTACATTTCCTATATTTACGTAAAAACAAATTAAATCTGTTTTTTTTTTATAAAACTTTTATATTTTGTCAATTGTAGTAGTTTTTACTTTTTATTGCATTTGATTATGTACTCTGATATTTGTTTACTTTCCTATTATTTTAAATCATTTTCACCTTTTGTATTAGTGCTCCTAAAACTGTGAGTTATTTTTGTATAAATTTTGTATATCTTGTATATATGAGACATATATGTATGTTATATGTGAATGTATTAAATCAATAGTCTAGTACTTTTAAATATGAAAGCAGAAGTATAATAGTTATTTATCGCATCTTATAAAATTAAACAACTTTTCGCGGATATAAAAGATAAAAACTAGTTACGTGCTAGCAAAACAGGTTTAATATTATGATCGTACATTATTATATTTGTAGAAAACTGGATATAATACGATGCTACACATAATTTTTCAGTATTGCTGAGAACCGGTTGTAATCTACCGGATATCAATCGGTTTCGAAGCGAAACTGGAAATGATTTTATATCAACCTTAAAGTTATTTTGATATTTATAAAGTAAAATATTTTTCTATATGTGTATTATACCTATTGCAGCTAAATAAAATATATATTTTTAAATGCATTGTGTATGTTTTTTGTTGAATTTTTAAAAGAAAACTCTAAAACAAGAATGACAACATCAATAAAAGCGAAGCTCTGAAACGATAGGAAAAACAAATAGTAACACTTGTATAGTGTCATAACGGAATAATCAGAATATAAATGTATAAAAGTCAAACGAAACACAATTGTAAGTAAATCTGTTGAAAAAACTGCTTAAATACAGGATAGTGTTTAAGGACATACTTACATTTTTAGGACTTGAATATAGAGATGTGCATTGTTGTCCTAGGAATCAGTGTTTCAAAAGTCAGACCAATCGGATAATTTTATCACATAAAAATTTGATGCTAAAAAAGTTAAAAAGCAACATGTTTAAAATGGAAGTACGGACTTTCTGGTAACGATTATATGTAGAGTTGCTTCGCTTTCTAACTCGTACCTAACTCCTAAAGGAATCAGCATGCAAAGTTTGAAATCGATAGGACAATTCTAACATGCCTAAATTAACGAAAAGAGCTATCCGTTACGTATGGACTGACAGACCCTAATTATAGAAAAGTTTCTCTTTTAAAAATAGGCATTTCACTTGTTAATGAAATTTAGTGAGTTTTGATTAAGTGTGGGTGTTTGGATATTTGTGTGCGCAAGATGGGGTGTGTGAGTGTGTGTGTTTGTGCGTTGGAAGTGAGTGTGTAAAGAACGTAGTGTGTGTGTGTGTGTGTGTGAGCGTTGAAAGTGTATGTTTATGTGTGTGCGATAGAAGTGTGTGTGCTATTTTATTAAAAGTACATAATTTGAGGCATAAATATGTATCTTAGGGTTTTTTTATGAACCATATCGGTTCAGCGGTGTAAAGACACAATATCACAGAAACACACAGATATCCTGTTACTTTTAGTATTATTTTTTTTGTTTAAAGTTTAAGAAGTCAACAACTACTGAACTGATTGAGTTTTTCTTTTTAGGGATGGTCCAGGGATGGTTTTAGGCTATTTTTTGCACTCATCTCTTTGAATACATGGCCCTTAAATGATAAGGGCGCAGCTGCTAATATATTATAATGGAGTAGAATTTATTAGACTAATTGCAAACTATTGTTAGGAGAGTTTGTTATTAATCAAGGCCAGGTTTTAGGCTAGTAGATGCTTCAATTACTCATGTCGGAGATATGGTCTAGTTTGATAACCTTTGGACAATTCTAACATGCCTCAATTAACAATTAGAACCATCCTATACCTACGGACGGAATTAAGAACTAATCATTAAATGTAGAAAAATTTCAATATAAGATATTGGAATTTGTTATTGTATGATACATAGTAATAAAAACTAGCGGCTTCGCCCCTAGAGGCCTCTAGCTTCACTCGAGGAAGGGGGGAAGTAGACCCTCACTTTTAATTGTAGTTTTAAATAAATAAAGTAAAAATAAATATTTTTTGGTGGGTCATTTATTTTTTAGAGGTTATAAACTTTCTCAGGACCTATGAGAAGCTATGATGTAAAGGAGAACCATATCGGTTGAGAGGGTAGCAATATCCTTCAGTGCACATACAGACACACAAAGATCCTGTTACTTTATAAAAAGGATAATATTTAAGGGTGTTATTTCTACATAAAATGAAATATTTGGTGCCATATACATTTTTGAAGCCAGTTGCTAACACAGACAATGGGTGGGGAGTGTAAGTGACCAGTTCAAGTTTATTATTTCATCTTCAAATGAAATATATGTTGTGGTATAACTTTAGGTTAGGCCTTTCCGCCAGAGATCTAAAGGGATAAGACAATGGCCGATAAATTAATTTACATCCGAAATGATAATACACAAAAATATCTGCAGATTAAAATTAGTGACAGAAACATTTAAACACTCAATTTAATGAGTCAATCAATCAAAATTCACTAAAGTACCCAAAGTTGTCAAGCCAACGAATGAGAATACGTTATAATAAAACTTTGGATACTTGTGTATTAAACAGCCCATTGTCTTCTCTCTCTGCAGATATTTACCGGAGAAAGGGGAAGGGATGGGGGCCAATATTTCAACAAAAATTGAAATATCTTCTGTATACAACAGGGATCCAAAGGGATAAGACAATGACCAATAAATTCTTCTGTAGATCAAAATTAATAGTTGAAAAGTACCCAAAGCCAACGAATAAGAAAACGTTATCAAAAACTTTGGGGACTAGTGCAATAAACGGCCCCTTGTCTCCTCCCTCCCTGAGTATAACATACATATTTACAACCAGGCGCGTGAAGCATCAAAAATGTTATTATTACAAAATAAAAATAAGTACCTCAAATCTATAACCCCTTACCAACAAGACTGAAGAATAATAAAAACATGTTAATATGATGGATTTAGGGGGTGGGGGAAGGGAACACAACACCTCACTCCCTTAGCTTTTTTTAGGAACTATGTTGCCATAAATGCGAAGTTCCAGAATTGGACGGTTGGACAGACGAACAATAAAAATGACCGAACCTAATTATAGAAAAGCTTAACTTTTTGATAAAGCCAAAAAAATTAGAAGAAATCTTTGAAAAAAATATAAAATTAAAGAATACATTTTTTGGGGGGTTGAGATTTCAACCACTAATTTTAATTTACACAAGGGGTAAGACTGTTTATAATCATTAGAAATGTACATCAATTTATCGGCCATTGTCATATCCCTCTAGATCCCTTGTAAGGTTCAGTAAAGTTTTCGAGTCATGTGAAGGAAACGAAGTTACGGGTTTTGTCATATTTTCACAGCAGCTTTTCTCCTATTTCTAGCCGCTGCGAAGGGCTCTTACCCTGCAGGGCAATCACCTAACCTAACCTAAAATAATCTATCAAAAGCTACTGTGAAAATACAACGAAACCCGCAACTTCTTTTCCTTTACATGACCCAAGTTTTCTTATGTGGACAATCAAATTTTTAGATAATAGAGGCTTTTTATCCTAATGATGAAAAATAGCCTAAAACCATCCAAAGTCTTTTTTAAAAACCGATGTGTAGCTTCCCTTACTCATTTTGTTCAGTGTAGTTATGGAAATCTTAAGCTTCAGACAGAAAACTACATTATATAATATAGGGTAATATGTTTTTTTTAATACATTTTTAATTCTTTTATCATATTTCCAATAAGACTTTGAAACCGAATAATATCCGCTAGATTAGAACCGATTCTCAGTCATTCCAAAAAATCATGTATTGCTTCATATGACAAATAATTTTCCAAAAATATTAAAATAAAAATCTTAAAATTAACACCAGTTTTCATTGCCCTGACCACCGGAATCTAGGGGCTAACAAAACTGATTTTAATCTTAGTTTAAAATTTTAATAATCGCGGAAAACTTTTAATAATTCGATGGAATAAATACTAATAGTACCTTATACTGCAAATCACATAATAATATAGTATATGTATAAATAAGTCTGAACAAATCTTATGACTTAAATAGTAAACTGTTTTCAATTCTTCCTTTTTGATAAAATAAACACAAACTGGATTGATATTTCAACTTTTAAAGCAACCCAAGCACTGAGTCAGACTAGTATAGTATTGGATGTTAAGGTTGCCAAACTAAAACTTTACTAAAAGAAAACAAAAACATTTTAACTTACTAAAAGAAAACAATAACATTTTAACTTACTTTTTAAAGACAATATATTGTTGGAGAGTGGTGTCTCATTCCCGCAATAAAATAGCCTAAATCCAGAAATTATAAATTAGTATATTTTATTTATACATGTCATATGCCCCAATTGGTTCAGTGGTTAGTAAGATCATAAGCTTTATCTGAAAACATAGACAGACAGACAAATTTCATTACTTTTTAATAGAAAAAGGTTTTGGTAACTTTTTATTGAAAAAATTACTTGGGTTATTTTGTGTCCGCTCAAATATAGCCTAAAACCTGGTTGGACTTAAGCCAAACTTAACTAACACGAATTGTCTAAATATTTACAAGATCTTAAATTACACACACATATATTATAACACCTTATAGTATTACTTGTTGCTTCGCCATAGCCTCAAGGAAAATAGTCTAAAACCACCCCAAGACATTTATAAAGCTTACCTAATAAATGATAACCAACTTGGACCAGTATGTCTTTAGCTTCAGACAAAAACTGTACTGCTTTTTAGTATTATGATTACAGAGATACAGTATGTTGCATGTATTTAAAAATGTAATTTTGCTCTAACAAATTTGGACACCTTTCTTCTTCTTATTTAGGCAGTAAAAAACTTGTTAGGCAAGTGCAGGGATTTTAAGGGATAAGACAATGGATTTATGATCACTCTCAATCATGATAACAAAATTTCCTCTTCTATAAAAGTTTAGATATTGCCAGTATGAACCAAACAATCTAGATTTAAAAAGTACCCAAATCTCCAAAGAAAATGTAATTATAAAACTTTTGGTACAAGTATGCCTCTCTCCCTGAATAAGTGAGAGTGTGGGTATAGCGGTATATTGTCTGTGCAGGGATTTAAGAGATATGACTATGTATGGTAAATTAATCATTCCTCGGATCATTATAATATTAAGCCTTTAGAAGCTTATACATATGGCGGCAAAGGGAGAAGGGGAGAAAATGGCAGCATATTGGTTATTCTTTCATTATCCTCTCCCTTTCTTTCCTGGTGCATTTGTTTATGTTGTTGAATTTTTCTAGTATGGCTTCAAAACTGATAAATATTCGCTGGATTAGATCCGGTTCTCAGCCAATCTGAAAACTCGTGTATAACATTGTATTACAGAGAATTTTCCAATTTAGAATAATAAACTTAATCTATTTTTGTCAGTGGCCCTCTCGGGGCTTAAAAAAATTATTTAAATCTTATAATTTTCATTTTAAAATCCGCGGAAAGCTGTCTATAATACGAAGCTATAAATAACTAATGTAGATATTTTCTATTTGTGTCAATGAGGGGGTTTAACAGTAGCAAAGCTTCTCTAAAAATTGAATTTCTTGTCTGCTTTTCAAGATTGTTGGTTAAATTTAATTTTTTTGTGAAGATTTTCTTTATTATTCATAACCATTTAGTATATAATTTACTAGTTCCCTTTGTCTGTCTGTCTGTGATGCTGCATAAGTGTACATAATTCATATTTTCTATAAGTTTTGTTATTTTAATCACTGAACATCTGCTCTATAACTGCCGTTTGTCGAACCATGCTTTATTGTGCACCGCTCCGCGCTACTGGGATGCGTAGCTTTCTTGCAATTACATTATGACCTTTCAATGGATAGCTCAGCGAAGCCCTTTAAAACGGGGGTAGGGGGCTCCAGTTTTGAGAGGGCTACGTGGTACCCCAAAAATAAAAAAGCATTAACTTCTTTAAAATGTTCTATAATAAGCATTGATACAACATTTGTTTTTGTTTGTCTTTTCTGATGATTTTTTTTCTTTATGGATATCTGCGTAACTTATGAAAATATATGATTTTATCACTTATCTAAACACAACAGAAAACACTACCAAGGTCAAGTAATTTCTATAGGAGCAAAGCTTTTCTGTAACTAAAATAAAAAAAAACTTGTTTGGACCTTTGAATAAATATACAGCAACCAGTAACGTAAGGCACATTGAGCTGTTTGTTTATTACACTGGTACCCAAAGTTTTATAATAACATTTCCTTATTCTTTGGCTCAACAATGATGGGGATTATTTGAAATTTTGAGCAGTAATTGTAATCTGCAGAAGGGGTAGTGTTGTGTATCATCATTGGGAATGTAAATGAATTTATCAGTTATTGTATTATCTCTTTAGATCCCTCTTCTACCACGTAGATCAGGTTTCATTACAATTAATTTAAACAATATTAGAAGAAAAATAATTTTTTTGTACAATGAAAATTGAGTGGTTTGTAATGTTTGATTTCAAAAACGGCTGGACAATATATCCACTGTTTATAGTACTATTTATCTTTTATCTTAGGCGGGCTTTAGGCAATTTGGATATTTAACCCTTAACAGTCGGGCCCCTTGCTGCACCTTAATCGGTCGGGGGAGGGGGAAGAAATTTATTTGCAGAAAATGTTTATTTTTATATAAATTTAATATTAGAATTATCAAAATGTAAATTTCAGCTGCCGCAGCTGCCAGCCGCCGCAGTTGGCAGTCGGCGGGAAAACGGCAGCAGATCTTTATGAAATTTTAATACGTTATGTAGACATGTAAGAAAAGCTTAAGTTTAAAATTTGAAGTATCTAAGTAAAAAATTGCGGCCACAGGAGCCTCTTAAAGATTTCTGTAGACCTGGAGGATCAAGACCTGTAGGATCATACCTGGAACCTGAAAGTGACTTGGACACCTGTATTTTATATAAGGATGTACTACTAGAGGTTATTTTAGTATTTTGGTATGATAATATGCTTTGTTTTAGTCCAAAAAATATTTTTGCTCTTTACCTGGATGACCCTGCCCGGTTTGCTGGCATCCTGTGCCCGCCAGGATGGAGATATTCAAAAAATTCCAACTCTCAGTTAGGTGTCATACGCAGTTTGGGCTCTTTACCTTTCACACACAGAATTGGTTTTAATCTTAATATCCATCCACGGAGAGCTGTCAATAATACGATGCGATAGATACCTAATATCTAATCCTATATCCGTGAAGACATTGAAACTTACAGAAACACTCTTACCTAAAATAAACCAAGAAAAAACGTCAGAAAACTATACAGAAAAAACTATAAAATAAAAGACAACGGCTACTTAAAATAAACGGTCAAATTGAAAAATCGTATAACATATGAAAATTTACAATAATGGGGAATCAATAACATTATTATTGGAATGGAATTTTAAAAGGAAGAATTATGTTTTTGGCTTTTTTAAGAAACACACCTAAAAATCATACAAAATTTTCATAATCTAAAAGGATTCACTTTTTGGTTGACATAAAATGTTGTAGACAGAAATGTGTTGATATTTAAAGATTTAGTAATTTATGTTATCTTATAACATTATATATAAGTTGCAAGATGTCTGTGTCTGTCTGTCTATCTGTACCGAAGAATCTCAATAACCGCTGAATTGATATGGTTCTCCTTTACGGTGTATTTTCTCTGGGAAGATGTACGACTATTTTGTGGGACCTCCTCCCTCCCATCCCCCGCTAAACTGATATGATCCTCCATTACAGTGTAGCTAATTATAGGTCCTGGAAAAGCTAATAGCTATTATTGTCAATGGTACCACCACCTTCCTAAAAGAATTCGCCTCTAGAAGAAAAAAATATAATTGAAAGTAGGGGGTCGACTTAGGAACTCAGAATTGAATTGAATATACAAATTATAGATTATAATCAAGTTATTTCATTATCATGAATATATTTTAATGACATGCTTTTAGATTAAATCATATAGGAATATATGGATAAGTCAAAAAAGAAATATGTCAATTTAAAAAAATCATAAATTTCTTACATACAATTTCATTATGTTATACCATGAAAATTAAATTTATTTGATTTATTTTAATATCTTAAAACACTTTTGTTTTACTTAATAAATAAATAAATAAGTAAAATATATGATCCAGATAACTAACTGGCCCAAGTGGAGGGGACCTTTTTCATCTGCTAGCGAATTGCTTTCTGTTGTTTTAGAGCGACTCAACTGCGTTTATATTTCTGACGCTTTTAGCTGATTTCAAAAAACCAATTGGAAGTCGGCACATGTTCTACACCCCATAGGTATCCTTCCATATTTTAAGAAATTTTAGAAATGTCTTATCCCTTTCTGCCTGTAATTATGTCTACCTGTCAAAAACAGAGTTTGTACCACATATGGTTAGAGGATTTTTATTCTAAAAAACTTTTTAATTCAAAGCTTTGAACCATTTTTTTGCTATTTGTGATTAAAAACAGAAGATTACCAGATGTTAAAAAAAGATAACTAAAAGATACAATAGGAAAAGATGGAAAACTGAAGATCCTGAAAAAAAAGATAACTAAAAGATACAATAGAAAAAGATGGAAAACTGAAGATCCTGAAAAAAAGATAACTAAAAGATACAATAGAAAAAGATGGAGAACTGAAGATCCTGAAAAAAGATAACTAAAAGATACAATAGAAAAAGATGGAGAACTGAAGTCCTGGCCTAACAAAACTGGAATCAATTTTATGATTTTTACATAATACGTGGGAAATTGTCTCTAATGTGTTGCTATATGTATATGATTTTTCAATATGGCTAAGAACCAATTCTAATCCAGCGGATATTAATCGGTTTCGAAGCCATTCTGGAAAAAAGTATAATTAATCTAGAACTCTTTCATTTACCAATAATTATAAGCTACAAATTTGTTTTATTTTGAGGTTATTTTTCCCTGCCACTGGATGAATCTGTGTTTGTGTAGTTCATTAATTTCTTCCAAGAAATCCATTTCACTATTAATAAAATGATTTAACAGACTCCTGGATATCTTTGGTTTTATGAAATAACATCAATATATGTAGTCATTAGGGACTATCACAATAAGAGGGCACTTGAGGTGGTGGGGGATTTAATATTTAGTTTTAAAACAGAAATTTTAAAAACTCATTTTGTCTAGGGGTTATTTTTCTTGGAAGGATGGTAGTACCCTCCCCCAAATAGTTATACACTTTCCAGTGGTTAGCAAGATCCTTCGGTTCAGACAGACACTCACACACACACACACACACAGATCCTGTTACTTTCTATAAGGATTACTAAATAGAAAGTGGTAGATTTTTATACTTTTTCTTAGTTGTTTTCATGCTTTAAATATAGGCAAGTAAATTAATTTCCACTGAACAAGTGTTGCCAATGATTTTAATCTTAAACATTATTTTCTTAAGGTTCACTGATTTAAATAATTTTGATAGAAGTCTATAATTAAAATAGATTTTTAGTAGCAAAGCTACTCAATAATTCACATTGTCTTATTTTCTGTCTATCCGTCAGCCTGTCATTCCGCAACGCCTTAGAGAAATGTGTTTTCCTCTGCAGCTATTAAATTTAGACGGCTGATATTTTATGTGAAGATTTTCTATACCAATGAGCATCCATTATGTAATTTACTTGGTCCGACGGTCTTTAAACATAAGCATGTTTTTTTTGAAGATGATTAAAGTTCCTGAACAGATTTTGACAACATACGATTAAATAACCAATGAGAGGCCAGCACAAATCTTACCATTGGTCAATTACAGTGTATACTTGCCTCTCATTGGCTATTCTATCGTATGACGTCATAGTTGAGTTTTCTTTAATCATCTTCATGTTTTTTGTCCATTGTGATTTAATTCCTAATCTACGACTTCTGTACATCTTCTCTTAACATTACTTTGTCTGTAATTTTATCCATAATATTTTTTGTTTCGCTACTTTTGCATGTTGTCATCCTTGTTATGACTAAACATTGATATTACAAAACAGATGGATTAATATTCATATAACATTGATATTACAGCATATGGATAGACAGATAGATGGACAAATAGATAAATATTATGGATGGACTACCCCGGCCAATACAGAATAATATTTCAATTTCTAGCCCGAGGTCCCAAAGTTTACGAAAGGAAGGAGTAAGAATACAAAAGAGATTTTTTAGAGTAGTAACCTCCAATAATTTTGTAATAAGTACAATCAGCCAAATTCTATTAATTTCAGAGGACCAGGGAAAAGGGAATGTAATTCTGACAAACAGTTATAAGCGAAAATTATCACACAACCCCCTCCCCTTCTTTCGCACTTCTCTTCAGTTACATGAAAAAGCAAGTTTTACGCCAACTCTACGCCAACATTATTTAATTTTCGGCAATTTCAAATGAAATTAATTGGGTGAATAGCAACTCCTGTAAAGGACAGACAGGGAGTTATAGTTTCTTAACTCCTTCATCTACACTAAATAAAAATAATTCTAAAGTTCATCATAGAGAATAAAGTCTAACCGTATATTTATATTTAAAAATTCTGTAATGTTACTAAAATGTCGCGTTGGGCGTAACGTATGGCTGTTACGTTACGCCGCACTGCTTGGTAACAATAGTGTAATATATCTTTCTTTTTTTCTAATGTAACAGCTTTTTGTGCCGCAAATAAATATTTGAATTTGTATTTGAATCTACCTTTATATCTATGTAAGTCTACAGATGCCCTTACACCTAGGCTAGTATAGAAAGCTTTTTAATAGTGATTGGTGACAAATGAATAAAGTTAGCTATGTAAAGGCTAGCTTACAATTGTATTTCTTTTTTAAAATAATAGTGCTAGAGAAAGATCAGACTTTCATTGTTTCAAATGACCATAATATACTTTGACTAGCCTCTGCTGACTAGTAAAATCTTATTTCTTATTACGAAAGCCTTTATTTAGGGAAAGCACAATTTCTAAGCGCTGATGAATTTCCGTCTTAGTGGGACCTAACCCTAAATATAATCAAAACCTTTACTAGCCAACAAAAAAAAAAAGAAATAAGAACAAAACTGTTTTGCTATGTTAAGAAACATGAGAAATTCTTTAAAACTAAAATCAAACATTTTCAATTAAGATTTATTGTGAAAAAGAGTAGGTATCTATCTATTTTATAATTCCCGAAATAACTCAAAAAAGTTTAGCCCACCTGATGAAGTAAAAAAAACCTTAGTAATATTACTAGATATTAAGTTTTTATTTAACATTTAGGAACAAAACCTACAATGTGACAACTTACGTTATTTCAAAGATTTTTTTTTCAATTTCAGACAATTGTGTCTTGGAATAACCTTACCAATCTAAATCATAATATCTCAATAAAACATGTTAAAAGAGGATGGTAGAGAAACGAAGGGAGAGAGAAGAATAAAATAGGAAAGATTAACATTCAATATTGTATATTCAAAGAGTAATACCTGAAAGTAAGGTCAAATTAAAAGACCCGCGACTGTGGTCTAACATATAGAGTATCCGCTCGTTGTCGGGAAGATGATAGGTTCGAATCTTGGCCCAACACCGCGTCATAATAAAAAAGTTAAAAGTGTTTCCTACTGTTGCTATGTCAGTAGTTTTATATAAATAGTTAGAGTTGGGGGGTATGCTTTTGCCCAAAACAGGCGCAACTCATTAACATGCACAGTAAGGACTTCAAGACAAAGGTCATGCAATAGATTGGATGGTTGTCTAAAGAGCATGTAACTATATATTATCGTCTGTGTATGTACCCCATCCTAATAAGCTAAGGTCAAATTAAAAGTAAAATTTTTGTTGTGGTCTTAAATTGTTAAAGTTGCGGGTCACTGTGTAAGTTAATTAAATCTTGATATTTTATTTGTTTGCCGCAAAGTTGGAACTAAGTTCTGGAAATAATTTTAACATATATTTATTTTAGCACAAAGAGCTCATCCTTTTGATGTTGCATGTCAATTAGTATTGCCTGCTACTGAGCCAAAACATTCTCATATTCCAACAAAAAGCAATCAACTGCAATCTAAACAACACTTAAACATGCAATATTTGATGTTAGTAGTTGCTAGTTATATGTGCTGATAGATTCGGTTTCTTGCTGCATTATATTCGAAGATAAGGAAAAAATTGTACTATTTATTTTATGTCAAACTCATTAAAAGGGGGATAAAAAATAGAATAAAGAGGATAAGCCCCTGGTATTTTAGAAAATTAATTCTGAAGCTTCTCCACACTAAAATAAGACATTAGCCATATGAATTCCATATGTCCAGATATTTCTATAGTCTGGAAAAGGTTCAGAAAGTAGTATAAGCGTAAGTCAATTTGTCATATCATGAAAATTTATATTCCCCAAGTTATAATTAGCCATATCTGGCGAAGATACGATTTTGCCATATCTAAATTGGATGAAGATTAGGTTACAAATTTTAAAATAATAATTAATCAAAGTAACATTGTCATTACCCAGAACAGGGTTAAATATAACCTTTTTAGTAATTAAAAAATGAGATTTGTAAAAGATAAATTTCTAATAGCTTTATCACTTCAAATTAAAATATATTTTTAAAATCTTTTAATTTATCCCTTAAAAAGAGGCAGTATAAAAAAGAGGTTGACAGTAAAATGGGTAAAGGAAAATAGCAATGTATATGAAAAAAGGGAAGGGTAAAAAAAATAGGGTAGCTATGAGAAGGGAAACATTAATGTGGGGAAGAAGTCAAAATAGACAGAAAAGAGAAGGTAAAACGGAAAATACTGCGGTTGCGGCGTCCCTAGCACTGAGGGGTTTTGCTTCTGTGGGATGGCCCCCATCCCAAAATTATTTTTATTCAAAAAGTACTCCCATATTTAATGACGTCGACTAATATAAAGCTTCCTTGACAAACATTATAGATAATACATATACACCAGAAACCTATATAATATTTGGTTAAACAAAAAATATATTTCTAACTATAATAAATAACACAACATAATAGACTTTAGATTTTAAACTTTATTTTTTTTAAATTGCACATTTAAAAATTACATATTAATCAATTTTAATATCTTTTGGTTCACAAAATTAATTTGTATTCTTATTCACTTTTATAGTTATGTCTTTGGGTTGGTATAGCTACATCTTTAATCACATTGCTGCGGCTGTTTGTGGTTTGATATAGTTAAGAATAATTTGTATACTTTTTTTCACTTTTATAGTTATATCTTTGATTTGGTATAGCTACGTATTTTATCACATTGCTGCGGCTGTTTCTGGTTTGTAAATAAAATTAATTGGTATTCTTTTTCACTTTGATAGTTATGTCTTTGGCTTAATAGCCAAGTCTTTAATCACATTGCTGCGGCTGTTTCTTTTTTCTAGTTGAAAGTGGGTTAGACAGGGTGTTGCTGATTCCTACTGATTCCTTTCTTGAATCTGCGGGGTTTGTTCCAACTGCAACTTTTTCTTGATGTCTATGTGTGGTTGTGGATTTTGTTTTGCAGCTTCATTCGAAATCTGTAAAAAAAAATATGGATTTAATATTGAATTTATTAACAACTTATGTAATACAAGCGGCTGCGCTACTAGAATATAGGAGCTTTGTATACGAGGGTAAAGAAAGTGAGAAAATAGCATAAAAAACAAACTTAGTTATAAAATTAAGTAGCTAAAACCACCCAGGGACCTATGAAAAGCTTTCATATAATGGAGAACTATATCAATTCAGTAGTTAACGAAATCTTAAGCTACAGACAAAAAAA
>LS043883.1:27441-38021 GCA_900241095.1 Acartia tonsa | reverse complement strand
ATAAAGATTGTTACTGCGCTACTTATGAACATAATTGTACTAGCCCTCGCAACATATTTTATGTTAAAAAGATTTATGTGTGGAGAGATACACACATGTTGTAAATATTTATATTTATATATCTTTTATTAGTCCCGAAGCCACTCTGTAATTATAAATGTCGGTATTTTTAAAAAAGATTTGGAGGAAATTAGATTTTTTGTGTACATTCATAAGACTAACGGGTCTTTGTAATTTCATGGAACCTACTTAATGTAGTTGTGTGACTTTTCTTGTGTTGATTTTTATATTTTGTCCGTTTGTCCGTCTGAAATGCTGTTTCTAATGTTAAAATTTATTTTCCAATATTAATAGTCTACTATATCTATGGAGGTTGTCATCTGTGAATGTTTGTATTTACCAAATTTATATCTCTAACACAGGGTTTACACAAAACAGTTAATAAGACAAACATTTAATTTAGCCTAGCAACTGTCAAACACCCAGTTTGGGTGGCTACCCTGTTCCGTTATGATCTACTCTAACCTAACTGAGTAATAAACAAACAAACGAAAAACTATCCCTCTCTTTTTAAAATTAATTTCAAAAATAAGAGGGGTCATCAGTGCTTAATAGGGTACTATGTGTGAAATTTGCAATATGAGAAAAACATAAAATTTGTATAAAACCTAGAATCGACTTTACTACATGTACATACAGTTTATAGGAGTAGGTCATGTTATACCTACCTACATCATAGTTGATTAATTTTACAAAATGAATGGCCTATACCATGGATAGTTACCCAGACTGATGTAATATAAGCAGCGTTGCGGAGCCGTTTGATTTTGGTGTGGCTCCGGTTCCGGCTCCGCGGAGCCGTCTGTGATGATAACGGCTCCGGCTCTTGCTCCGACCTTAAATCAAGAAAAACTATTTTTTTCCCACGTCTATTTTTGACTTTTGAAATTTTGAAAAGTTCAATTTTTGATAAAAATGGACTTGAAAAACTTAAAAGGGGCATTTGCACATGACAAAACAGAGTTACCAAATTATAATTTATAAAAATCTCTTTGTTTATCTAGTCCGGAGCCGGAGACGTTTTTTAACGAAAATTACGGCTCCAGCAAAATATGGCGGCTCCACGGCTTCCGGGCCTCGGCTCCGCAACACTGAATATAAGTAAACATTTTGGTTATTTTATACTGTACATTTTATACCAAACCTATTTGACTTATGGCTATGTGTTGACACACATTAAACCTTTCCGCAATAACCCTTTTAAGGGTGCGGGAGTGGTTGGAAGCTAATTATTATGCATGTCCCCTGTTTGCTTCTTCACCCTTTTATTTAGCAAAGTTTGTTTTTATGTCGTTTTTACTTTAAAATTTTAAATTGGATCAACTACATTTTTCTCTTCAGAGGATATTTGTATTTGGCTGAATGTTATTATTTTAGGACACAATCCGGGGAATATCTTTGCAAAGCAGCCAACTCGTTGAAGTCAAGCTTCTCTGAAAGCATCACCGTTCATGTTCACTGTAAGTATTTATGTTTTAAAACATGAAGCTGATAAGGTTGCCTGGGACTTATGTTACAACGTTTGGCCGAACTATTCTGATTGACGTTATATTATTTAGAAGGAAATATGACGTCGATAGGATACTTGGGCCAAAATTTTATTATACAATTCCTTTTTTACGAAGCATTTTACCTACTTCTTTTCTAAGGAGTTTGTGGATATATATCGTTAACTACTACTCTGAAGTCAAAGTGTCTCAAATTATTATTTGTATATAAGAAAACAGGTTTCGTGATTTTTGTATAAAAAATTAAGAAATAAATCTTAAAAGGATATAAGTTGAAAAAAAGTGGTCATAAATTTGCAGATATCTTGAGATAAATGATATGTTTATAAAGATGAAGAAAGTAGCTAATATATTCTATTTATACCCCTACACTGTACATGTAAAAGTAAACCATAGTACTTCAGAAATAGAGTAAAATAAGAAAACACTTTTCTCGTATTCATTCGAAACCGGTGGATAACGGATATAAAAATGTACAATCATAAGATTAAAAACAGTTGGCCCATGCCTTCGGCATCTCGGGCCTAAAAAACTGGTTTTAATCTTATAATTGTACATTTTATTTACGCGGAAAGCTGTTTATAATACGATGCGAGAAATAACTATTACTATTTTCATATATAATTTTTATATGAATTAATGTTTCTGAATTTTTTATGTTATTTAGATAAAAAGGGACCCTTTATCAAGCATTTAAAAGTAAAGTTATCTACAAACAATTTATCAAAAGTTCACATTTTTTTGAATAGCATATATATAAAGATTTTGCATTAGAAAAATGTTTACTTTTTTAATAATCTAATGCCTTAAATAAATTAAAAATACATTTAAATAAATATATGATAATCTGAGGAAAATGTAGCGGTCTAAATCTTGGATGTCTAATATGAACTGCATACTACACCATGTGGTAGTCTAAATCTTGATTGTCTAATATGAACTGCATACTACACCATGTGGTAGTCTAAATCTTGATTGTCTACTATGACACCGCATACTACACCATGTGGCAGTCTAAATCTTGATTGTCTACTATGACAACGCATACTACACCATGTGGCAGTCTAAATCTTGATTGTCTACTATGACACCGCATACTACACCATGCGGCAGTCTAAATCTTGATTGTCTAATATGAACCGCATACTACACCGGCAAAAATCTTCAATCATCTGAAACTTTGTCTCAAGTTAATTCTTCATACATTGCCGCTAAAAAAATTACAAATGCATAGTACACAAATGGAGGCTAAATCAATAACCCTTAATAATTATTTTTTAGTTGTACATAATGTATTTTTATAACTATTAATATACAAAACATACAGTAAACTTTGGTTTGTAAAACAATTTTTTTTATTAGCAGAGCTACTCGTTAACTAGAGTTAGTATGACCTTACGCTAACTATAGTATACCGCTATACTGCTTTGCTTATGGGCACTATTGTTTTTGTTTTATTTCCTATATTGCTTGAACACTAAAGTTTTGAAAAGTTTCCTCCTGTATAAGATATAATCTCTTACACAAGTAGAATATTTCATGATCACAAACTTTGACCCACAGTGGTCGCACCGACTAGATTTATATACAACAATTGCACACATTAAGGAGCAATAAAAACATTAAATTATATGCTTAAAGGGCTAAACTATTTTGTTAATTAATTAATTGTACATTGTAAAGCGCAAAATTGGGATGGGTTTCAATTATTTAGATGGTTTCAAAGATATCTACCAATTACAAAAATTTAAATATTTTGATATTGATGATCACATCAGATAAACGATTAATGGTGACTAATCTATATAAATAAATGTTTAAATTTTATGTTCCTTAACACCAAAGCATCAAATAGTTCATATAATAATCTATACAATGCTGTTTTTTTCATTTACACATTTTTTTAGTGCATATGTTTCTACAGAGTGTAAATGTGAAAAACTTAACAAAAAATTTAAATATCTTAGCGACCTTTCGTTGGTTTTACTTATTTTTGGTTTTTACTTTTACTTTTGCTACCGCAAGAAAACAGGGAAAAAGTAGGGAAAAGATTTGTAAATACGAGGAACAAGTATTTCCTTTTATCATATTGAATAAGTTTAGAATTAACCAGACAGGGAAAATTATTCTTGAAAACCTTTCTTGAATCTTTAAAAATTGAGGAGGTTTGAGGGTTAAACTTGTAAAAAGAAATACTTTTGTGAAAGTAAAAAAGTTTATTTGGTTCATTTGGACGTTTCATTTGATTTCTGTTGTATGATATAATTTGATAATGCTAAGTTACAATTCTTGTGGGTTAACCCCCCACCCCCCTTGTGGTTAATAACTGAATCATATCCATTATCTTACTAATTGCATATGAACAAGTATACAAAATTCATATAAGAAATAAAATAAGTATTAGCTATGTTGGTAATATGATTTGTATATTTCAGTCAACTAAAACAAAAGTGTTTATTCTTTAAATAATGTACAATTTAGTGAAATTGAATGTATTTCTAAAAACTGGACGTAGAAAAATTTAAAAACCAAATTAAAATATATACACAACAACCCTCTTTCTTCAATAAAATTAGATAAGAATTTACATTTAAAAAAAACTAGAATTGAATTTGCAGTGCACTATTTGTCCCATCTTATATAACATTTAAATGCACACATAGTGTACTTGTTACAAGCCAAGCCCAATCAGGGTTTGCACGTCAGTAGCTTCGATCATGAATTTTCATATTCATTACCTTTTATATTCAGTTTTTATCAAAAAAAGTTCTCTATTATAATAACTTTACATTCATCACTAGAAAGTCCTTATTGTATTTAAAATATATTAATTAAAGCTATTTATTGATGATATCTAGGATTCGACGTCCTATTTTTTATGTGTGTTTCTTCAACAATGAAAGTTATTTTTCTATTGTTTGATTTGTTAATCTTCCCTTTTAATGGTGTGGACATCCTTGTTACATATATATTACATAGCCTAATACCATCATTAAAACCCTCAAAGAAATAGAACAAAAAGATAAAAAGACATTGAAGCTGAGTATTTCAAGCAGAATTAGTTAGTTAGAGTGTTCAAATTTCATGTATATTCAACCAACTAGAATTCATAACATTTTGATAATAATTGTAAAAGGAAAAATTAATAAAATTTTACATTAGAAAGTTATTAGAACTTTTTGGATAAAAGTTTTTGAACTTGAGTGTTAGTTGCCTGGAGGGTATTTCAGAGTTCTTGCTCTTAAAGTAAATAAATAGTTTAATCTATGTCTAATGTATATTGTCTCAAATTTACTATTCTTACAATACTAAAAAACTCACTTGTTAAAAATTGATTAATGAATCGCTTTTTCTGAAAGAAAGTGAAATGAGATGAAAAAGTGTGGAATCTATTGCAAATCTATTGAAATTGCATCAGGCTGGCCTAGATTGTTCATTTGTCTTTGGAAAAAGTTTCATATTTATCAAGCTGAATCAATTATCCACTCCTGGATCAAGGTTTTTGCTAGTTTCTGTTGGAGGACTTCATTTGTTTTGCCATTTCTCTTTTTATCCAACATTAACTACATCTTTCTTTTTAGTTTTGCAACAAATATAAACTCAATTAGGTAGAGCATTATATTTTTTTTTTATATTTTGGGGCAAATTGCATTTTTTTATTAGGTTTTGTGATTTTTACTGCTATGCACTCTATTATAAATTTCAAACCCTGTATTCCTGTACCGATAAGGTACAATCTAGGTAGCGTGTAAATTATTTCAAGAAAGTCCCTATGTCCAATTGGATCATGTTGAATGAACTATTATTAGACCTAATTTTGACTTGATCTATTTATTCTACTGATTTGATTTATTAATTGGTGATTCTATGGACTATCAGTCTTAATTTTGTTTACACCTCTGTATATCTATAATACAAAGTAGCTTGCTGTCTGTCCGTCTGAAGCTTTAGATCTCAGTAACCGCTGAACCGATTGAGCTCAACTCTTTAGGTGATATACCTACTTGTCCTGTGATGATGATTTTTCTTGGGGGTGGGTCACCCTCAACTCCCCCAAAAAGTAAAAAAACCAACCCACCAAAAAAAAATTATTTACATATTTTGTAAAATCCCAGGAAAAAAACAAACATATATTTTCATCTCTTGAGAACCCACCCCATTTTCTGTGGTGTTAAAATTGTCGCAAATTTAGGTATATACTACGCTGATAATGACACACAAAACAACAATAAGGGGAGGGGGTTGGACTTATACGCGTCTTGGGGTGATGCCCATAGATGCTAGAGGAGAAGCCGCTAGTGTAAAAAAGAATACATATACTGATTCCAAGACAAGTCATAAAATGAACCAGATTCATTTATAAATCTTTTCTTTTACTGATGATAAAGATAAATGATATTGTTTACAACCTAACATAAACAATTTATGTTGTAACCGAAAGAAAACTGTTTTGTCTTCTGCCAAAAAAAGGTTAAT
The DNA here is from genome assembly GCA_900241095.1 of Acartia tonsa. NCBI lineage: Eukaryota > Metazoa > Arthropoda > Copepoda > Calanoida > Acartiidae > Acartia > Acartia tonsa. The sequence continues at coordinate 31,977 of LS043883.1, read as the reverse complement.
CTGTGAGCTTAGCCTGATGGAAAAAGGATCCATGCAGAATTTTTCAATATATAAAGCAAACCTTTTCTTCTACATTTTAGATTACGTGAAGAATCCTGTAACTATTAGAAATAATCGTGTATTCATATTCATATTGAACTGGTTATTTCTAAGCTATTTTACAAAGGTTGAATTTTCTTATAAACTTGTTTTTTATCAATGTTGATATTTAGGACAATATGGCATAATAATATAAGCCTAGTATCATACTAATTGCATCAATCCTTTTTTTGTTAGAGGACGTTTGTCGATTTTCTGTTTTATTGAGCTTTCCTTTTATAGATGTTGTCATCATTGTTCATTCAGAATATATAGCATGTGTGTCTTGGAGAGAGAAAAAAAATAATGCAATAATTGTACATTTATCACATTTTGTGTATGAACCATTATTTAGAAATAAAAAAAAACATAAAAACTACATTCATTTTATTCAACATTTTTAAAATTATGTAAAAGATGTACTTTTTCAAACTAATGAAAGTAGAGACAAATCTAAATGTATGAATAGTTATAAATCAAAGAATAGAAATAGCATGTAATGTGATTTCAGATATGGATCAATATACTTAGGATTAGAATAGGTTCTCAGCCACACTGAAAAATCATGTATAGCATCGTATTACAGACAATTTTTCCGGAACTTCGGCCCCTCGGGGCAACAAAACTAGTATTAATCTTAAATTTTTCCTTTGCATATACGCGAAAAGCTGTCAATAATATTACGATGCTATAAATAACTTTTAAGAAGTTAACTTACCTTGGTTGTCACAAATTTATAATATTTTGTTGTGGTAAACATGTATGATTGTTCCTCTAGTATAATATTCGTTTAAAAATATTTTTTAGAACAACTAAATACAGATCAGAGTACACATTAGTCGTCATCCAACACCCCCTCAGTCCACTTGAGTATTTTTAATCTGATTGAGAGCTGGTTGGTGGGATTACCAATGTTTAAGTGGTGGTAGGATACCATCATATTATACCTGTTATACCATTGTGCTGGTATTATATCAACATTAATGAAATATCTCTATATAATGTCCCATAATTATAAGTTGTATTTATTTGTGAATGTCCAGTAATATGGATTTTCAATCTTCTGTAAAGCTTATTATTTGTCTTTTGTATACCTTTCCAATTTTAGATAGTTTTTATCTAAAATAAGAAATTATGTTTATGACCATGGAATAAAGTAACCCCCATCCTGCCAGTCTTGGAGAAGATACAATAAAGTAGATATCTATTTCTAAATTTCTAAGATCAACAGGTACTTTTCTGAGAGGTGTAGTCGACATAAAGATTGAAAGGTTTATGCCAGCAATCTTTCATGTTGCATGCTTCTAGTTTGCCAGGGTATACCAGTATAAAATTGATCAGAGTTTAATCTGAAAATGTATTAAAATAGGTCACCTAATCCTTCTGTCTCTTGCATATCATATTGTGCACACCCAAAATTTTTAATAGAGAAACAATTACTAAAGTTTTTAGATCTTGTTTGGTTTTTGTTTTATAAATTCTATATCAATTTATTTATCTTCTTTCTATTTTATTACACGTTTTTTTCTTTCTTCTTGTCTTTCTTTTCCATCTTTCTCCATTCTTTAAATTCTATCTTTTCTCTCTGTCCTCTTTTTTTCTTTATCTGTCCATTTTTCATTTAATGAATATCTGGTTGTCTCTTTTATTTGGATAATTTCTATCTATTTATAATAATTCTATTCTATAGTGCAGATTGATTAAATTAGATTCAATAAAACCTTCTTTTGCATTAACCTAATTGTATAAATCTTAACTAATTTACATACAATAGAATGAACTTTTGTAATGCCGGTCTTTTCTTTAATTAGAATGTGTCTGTACTGCCATACTATTTGACTAAAGGAAAATTTATGCAGGGAAAAAATTGAGAATAATTTTGATTTAGCAGTGAAATTGTTTTGTAAGTCAATTTTCGATTTAAGAATTATAATTAAAGATTTTTGATAAAGGTATTAAAATAAAAATGATTAAATATGCAACTTATATAAAACTCTAATATGCACAATGAAGTATAAGAATATACATTATATAGTATAAAGAATATATTTTTTATTTGTAGGCAAAGACTAATATAAGATTAATGACTACCATCTCCCTCTGTCCATCCGTCCATACACATTAATAATAAAAAAGAGGATTACAACTCTTATTGGAAATAAAACTTTCAGAGATCATATAGAGTTGTTGGGAAAGATAGATTATCAAAACAAGGATGATTACATCAAGAAGTTGGTAGGGTGTAATAAAGGAAAACTAGATAAATCAAAGCCTTGAGTGATAGAGAAAAAAATTTAAAATGCAAATAAATAGAAAGATATGTTTTTGTAAAAATTAGTTTGTGTGAGATTGAGATAAAGAAAGAGAGAAAATGAGAATGAGAGTGTGAGTTTGTTAAGATTATTAGGGAACAAATTTTGCATTTTGTGTACCAAAAAATTTTTGCTCAGTAATTTTTGTGCATAATCTATGCAAAACTTTCAGCAAAGCCCCGCGAATTCATAAATTGATTGCAAATCTTAGAGTTTCAGCATGTTTTGTGTTGTTAGGTGGGTATGTGGGTGTGTGGGTGTTGGTGGGTGCATGTGGGTGTGGGTGTTTGTTTGCATGCATATCCTAGTGGATAAAGAAGAGAAAGAGAGAGAGAAAGGATGTTTTCTTTCTTTTCTTCTTAGCTTTGCTTAATACATGGAAAAATAAAGCTTGCTGCAAAAATGAATTTCTCGTAAATATGCTTGTTTTTTGAACGGAACTGTTTACTGTTGTTTGTTTGGTTACAAATTTTGCATCCATACATGAAAAATGTACTGCACTTTCATATAAACATAGGAGGAACATATTATACCCTAATGCATCAAGAAGTCTGTCTATGCCTTATAAAAGTACAATTTAAGGCTAACAAACGATTGGCAAATTTTTTTATATATACTTTATATGTGCATTTTTAACAGGGGAGTAATCTTAAAAAGGAAGCTTCTCTAGTATCTTCAAATAATGGACTAATGTATATTGTATAAGGCATATTATAAATGTTCTATTGATTTGAATTCCTGTAACAGCTACATGTAAAAGATAGAAATCGTGGCCATTCCATGATAAGTTTGTCCTTTTATTTTAACTTTTCAAGGAGTATTTCTAGGGAGTTATTTCGGAGAGTTATAACCTTGATTGTTTTTGATAACATAAAAATATTATCAAAATAGTAAATAAAAGGAAAACAATTTGATTTGACAGAAAAAAATAAAAGATTTCCACGAAAACATCATTATACATATATATTAAATCAATTTCAAATATCAATTTTGCACAAATTTGCCAATAGAAGAAGTGCAATTGATAAAAACATGCAATCTTTAACAATATTGGTCATATATCAAAATCAGTTTCAAACATTTATTGGTTATTTAATTGTTTTTCTTAACTGGATACTTTCTCATTCATTTCAGGCAGTTGTTAAGATTAATGTTAATATAATGAAATTGAATAATAGCAAGACTAAATAGTATCGTTGCTAGTTATATTAGACCTACAAAATATACTAAAATCATGATCTAATAAAGAAAAAAGGTTTTAGAAAAAGCATTTGCATTATTTTTTTTAAATTTTCTCATGTAATAAATAAATAAAGATTAATAAAACTATTTTTGTATAAAGAATGTAATACTTTCTTTTTTGAAGAATGATATCCTTTACAATAATGGTTAAAAGGTGCAACATGTTTTTGCTCAGAGCAGAAACACTGACACATTTTCCATCATTTCAATAGATTCAAATCTTACAATGATTTTTGTTCACTAAACATTAGAACAAATGTAGAAAAGTTGTTTTAATTCTATTAAGAACCAACAGTATTCTTTGATTTAAATGAAATAAAATCACTGAATACTTGTACCTGTACGTGGTTCAGAGATACTTCTTTCTTTCATCCCTTTATCCTCTTGTTAACAAATGGTGTTTTTATTTATAAGCAAAATATTTGTAATATACAACTGTTTAGGCCACATCCTATTGCGACTGGGCACAGCTATCATACATACATAGAAGAAACTTGAAAAGTCAAATAATGCTGGTATACAATAATTTGCCATTATTTGGCTGTAAATTTTGAACGCTTATTGGCCTGTTGTTGCCTGTAGCTTTTATATTTATGTTCCAAGTTCTAAGAGACATACACACAGATATTCTAACCTAGTGATTCTATCTGGACAAGACAATATGTAAAATGTACAGACAATACAAATGCCAATTACAAAGAAATATTTTCATGAAACGATATTTTTCCCGGTTTAAAATATGATCTTAATTTTGTGTCAAGTTTTTATTTTATTTTATCCATGAGGAAAGATATTGTCCAAGGCCACCAAAACAATGCCCTGTCATATTAGATTATCAGGACGGAATATAAAAGTTTGTCTAATAAATTATGGTTTAAACTACAGACAATTGACATATGTTTTT